>VDFB02063237.1:0-14024 GCA_007258455.2 Sequoia sempervirens
AGCATGCATAAGCTTGTATGCGAAAGCACTTCTTTTAGGCTTTTATTCGCAGCAACAAGGCAACACTTGAACTATTTGACAAATTCTTTGGTAGACATGTATCCAAAAATGTGGTAGTATAGACAAAGGTGAAGCTACGTTTGAAAAAATGCCTCAAAGAAATGTGGTCTCATGGAATTCCATGGAAAGCAAATGCAATTGGAAACTACTGCTAGTTATTAGTTATACAATGTGAAGTAATTGCATAGCTGCTTAGGTTTACTTTGTAAAAACTACATTATGTAGTGAAATTTTGTCATCTATCGGCATCCTAGTTATTAGTTATGCAATGTGAAGCAATGCTTTGAGTTTGAAGATGTGCAATGCAATGTAATCAACGTTATGAATATAAACTATAAGAATTATAAATTAAAGTTCAAAACATAAAATGTCAAGTGTTTACAATCGTATTATTGATCATTGATCAAAGTGAGCGATGTGAACATTTTTTTTTCCTATGTGGAAGGCAAACAAGAAGCGATGGTTTCAAAATAGAGGAATTTGTCTTTTGCACCAAATGAGAAATATTCACAATATGTGTGCTAGGAAGGAATAAGTCCATAAGGTCGGTATGCAAGAACCGGAAATTACCAAAATTAACTAGATTTGACTTCCAAACACAAATTTTCACACACTTTCGATGTTCCAACATAAGTCAAAAGTATATGTCGTAAGAAGTTGTAAAGTATACACTTGAATACGTAACTCATATCTATTGAACCATGAATTTATAATGCAAATATGGACACCATCAATAAAAAGGTTGTATTAATCAAATAGCCATGTATGCATGTACATCCAATATATGTCAATATAAAGTATAAAATATAGTTACAAAAAGCCATATAGGCTTACGAGAATGCCATATAGGCATACAACGTCAAATATATCGAATACAAAATATGTACAAAATTGCCATGTAGGCATACAACAAAGGGCTCTACATTCAAAATTCATTTCTCTCCATGCTCTGGTTGAAATACAATTTTCTTTCCCTTTCCTGTGCGACCCGATGGCGATAAATCTGTCACTCGTTTCTATTGAGGGGTGCTCCTCTTTGCTCCTCCTAGTGTTTAGCTCTAGTCAAGTTTCAGCTATTACAATAAGAAGTAAAGACATTAATATATAGAAATTATATTATAAAAATTAATATATTGCTTAAACAAAGGTGTTAATCACTACGACCATCGGCTGATCACTCTCCTGATGGAAATATTTGCCTTGTTGATGCTCCCATTAGCACAGAGCTATGTATAAAACCATCACGAATAGGAAGTAAACTATGAATCAATAATGGTTTGATTTTTCACTAGAACTAGTTCATCTATAACAATGAATGTAAATTGAAATTTAGTAATTTGCCTCATTACCTCCCCTCTCCAGAGCCATTGAGGATTGTATTACAGTAGAAACACCGATATCCATTGCCCTTGTTACATTTGGCGATGTTTCTGTCACCAACATCTGAAAATAAAACAACAAATTATTCAATCACAAAATAGTTATCGAATTTGAAGTAATGCTTTGAGTTTGAATGATGTGTAATGCAACGTAAGCAACAATATGATTATCAATTTTTTAAAAAGCAATAACCTGGGACAATCACATTGAAAAACAAAAGACCCTTTAGGACAAATTTTAAGTGAAAAAGCATCAAAACACAATGTAAAATATGACAACCAATATGAGAAGAAGAGATGATCAAGTCAAAAGGCGCTTTGATAGTAGCCAACTGAGTTAAGTATGACAAATCCAAGTATCAATGTTGCAAGGAATGGAGTAAGAGCTAAATAAAGATACAACGACAATAAAAAATGATGGAGCTAACTTGTCAAGGGCCTATTCTTCAAAACCCTTATTAAATGCTTGTCATAGTTTAAGATATGCAATAAATGTTTGATAATGGAATTAACCTTTTGAGGATGACAGTGATTAAATTGAGGTCTCCCTTTACCATGAAAAGACTGAATATTCTTTCTTTGGCCTATCATTATGATTTTTAAGTTTCCTCACTTGAGTTAAATATAATAGTCAAGTGTTTATACCAAAGATGATAGAGAAAATAATCATGAAAAGGAGAATATGATGGTGATCAATGACAAGGCAGTGGCACATTTGATAGTTGAAAAGAGTAGAGGAATGCATAGTGAACATCATGCTACAACTTATGATATAAATTAAGCCACATGGTTGATGTGCTTTGAATCCTTGCATCTAAAGGGAATGGATAGTGAACATCATGTGTTACCTTGTTACTACATGAAGGAGGAGGCTCCATCTCTCCATTTGGTGTGTAAACAAATTTGAAGTTTGCTAACTATCAAGTGAAGGCTTAAAACCTTAGTTTTTGCTCCATTTCATGTTTGAGCTTTGTACGGACAGTGGAAGGTTGAGACCTCAAGAATCTTGGAGTGTTGTCCATGTGAACCAAGAACCTTGGAAAAAGAGTGGGAAGTCCTTTTGAGATTTGTGAGTTCTAACTTGTTTTGTAGGTGAAGGAGACCTAATAGGGGCTCAAGGGCTACTAGCCTTTCAAACCCTAGCTAAAGGATTGGTGAGAGCAATGGGAAGTTGAAGTCTTGGAGGTTGTTCAAACACCTTTGGAGGATAGTTTGAAGCCTTTTAAGACTTATCACTACCCCTACAAGAGTTGATGGAGGGTTGAGGAAGATTGGTCTTTAGTATAGTGTAAAGGCTAAGGAAGAGTTGTGGCAATGAACCAAGGTGGACTTGGTGGTTGGAGTTTGTGATAGAAGAGGGGTTGGTCAGACAAACCAGGGGCACCTAGTCATGAGTAGGGACCTATAGGTTATATTGGTGAAGCAAAGAACCAAGGAGGTGTTACAAGGAAAGGCCTAGAGCAGGAATCAGTGATTGATTCCTCCAACCCCTCTCCCTATCAGATTGGTATCAGAGCAAGCAAAAGATTTGGGATTGATCTTGTATGTCAAAGAAAGAGTCTAGTGGTTCTAGCATCATGGTGATAAATGCTGAGTTGGCCAAGAGGGTTGAAGAAATAGACGAAGACAATAGGGTATTGAGAGAAAAGTTAGACCAACTTGAGCAAGCACTGAATGTTATGCGGTTTGATGGAAGAATAGCAAAAGAAGAAGAGGTTGCAAAGGAGGATAGAATCCTTGAACCTGACCCTATATTGAAGGAGGATCCCTTCTTGAAAGCATTGAAGGCTTTGAGTGGAAAACCACTTGAAGGAGTACCATTGTTTAGTGGAAAGATGGAGGCTGGATTTAGTTGCGGATTGATAGAGGGAATGGAAAACCATTTTGAGTGTGATGGAGTCACCGGCACAAAGGTAAAGGTGGCTAAATCAAGACTAAGAGGTTCTACCTTAACTTGGTGGAAATTCATTTAGATAGAGAGGAGAAGGAAGGCAAGCAACCTATCTCTACTTGGAAGGGAATGGTTGCCAAGCAGAAAGAAGCATAAATTATCCTAAGACTTTGAAATTTAGGCTGCATGCAGAGAGATTGCAGAGTTTGAGGCAAAGAGATCGAGATAGAGTTCTTAGCACCGAGGAGTTTCAAAGACTTTGCATGAGGTCCAATGTCACGTAGGGATGAAAGTATCAAGGTGGCAAGGTATCTCAATGGTTTGAAGTGGAACATTCAAGAGGAGATGGTTCTCTTAAGCCCCAAAACAGTGCACCAATGTTATCAATTGGCATTAAAGATTGAAGAGAGTAAGAGAAAGCAAGATCAGACTTCTAACGGAAAAGGAAAAGGAAGATATCAAAGAGGACAGCATGGTGGCTACCAAGGTAGAGGCAATGACCAAAGAAATCAAGGAGAGTCAAAACTCATAGAGCATGGAGGTGAAACATCTACAAGAGGTGGATATAACCGGGGTAGAGGACCTCAAGGAGGTTCAAATAGAGGAAGAGGAGCAGGCAGGCAGGAGCCTTTCCTTGTATGTACCTGCTCTAGGCCTTTCCTTGTAAGACCTCCTTGGTGCTTTGCTTCACCAATCTAACCTATAGGTTCCTACTCATGACTAGGTGCCCCTGGTTTGTCTGACCAACCCCTCTTCTATCATTCATCAAGATCATACATTGACCTTCTTGCCCCTCCTAAAGTTTGGACCACATCCATTACCTCCACATAAAACTGGACATCCTTGGTCTTCATGGTTCCCATGCTGTGATATGGTTATGCAAATGAAAATGAAGAAAAGTAATCATCTCCTTATCCATTGGTTGGAAGAATGCATGCTTAATGTTTTGATACATGATATCAGCTCTCTCTTCTGCTCTCATGGTTGAATATCAAAATCCAGTATGGTGGGCCTCCAGAGTTCTAGTCATCTTTCTTCCTCTTCCACCAAATGTTGTCCTAATCCACATGTCTGCTAGCCTAATTGGCTTTGTTTTTGAAAGCTGAAGTTTCTCTTGAGTCACTAGTGTAGCTCTCTCTACCTTTCCAAACTCTTTCATTGCTACAGATCATCTTTGGGATTTAGTCATTTGTACCACATGGTTGATGTGCTTTGAATCCTTGCATCTAAGGGGTTTAAAACCTTAGGGGCCTTAGATGAGAAAAAGAAGTAATTTTTTTCTTTTCTTTTTATGTGAGGACCTAGTAGTGAGATAAAAGAGGATTGTATAGAAAAATGAAAAAAGAAGACATAAAAATTCATGGACCATACTATATCACCTACATGCTAGCTAACAAGGACATGAATGTAGTAGATTTAGGCATGATAGGGGTATTGCAAGGGATATTTGAGGAATATATAAGAATGAAGAAGAATTCAATGGATCAAATTAGTGTCAAATGTTTTCTCCTAAAAAAGATCTCCCACACCCTATTAGGAATTTAATCATTTCTAAGCATTTTCCACGGCCCCATGGGAAAGTTTGAGGAGGCTCCAATAGTTGAGAGCTTTAATGAGTAATTATAACTTCTTTCCATGCAATCATGATTAGCATAGTTTTTCAGAGAACACATAGGAAACTTGGATGAGCTTTCATGCAACAACGAAGAGAATATAGGCATTTTTACCTAGTCTTTAAGCATCCTGCCGCCTAGGAGATATTGAAGGAGTCTTGGCCGATAGATAGGGTCGAGGATAGAAATTTTATTTTTGGTTACATTGACATCATGTAGGACATCCATCGTCTTATTCTTGGTTACGTTGACATCACAAAAAATTATATAGGATGGAGTAGAATGTAGCTCTACCTTTGTTAGTTCCATGTTAAATTTTTATTATATATAGATTGCTAGTGTAGGAATTCTAAGACAAACAATCATGGTAGGACCATTCTTAAAAGATTTCAAATAATAACCTAGTGAACCCATATACTCTTATGACTATATATACACAAATCTAGATTAAACTTAGAATTCATTAACTTTAAGTTCTCTTTTATTCTGCTATTACCTCGAAAGTTTGATCAAATCTACTGCGACTCGAGGTGTTTCCTTGAAACCTCCAACAACACTGTTCAACATCCAAAATCACATATTAAAATACCATTCGTAAAACAATGCTATTAACATATGTAATAAATTTATAATTGTTTACTAACTTTACATACCCCACTGATAGGTGTACTGCAAAAATAAGTAGATTGACTGGTGTACCTAGGGTCAACACTATGACCTTGCAATTTTATTAAAATAATAAAACTAAACTAGTTAATCTTGCATTTCACAATCAAAATTTAATAAACTAAATTCAATGAACATGTTGAATTTTACCTGACTGTCAATACTATATGCATCATGTAGAATGTCAGCCACCCTCTCCATCCCTGTAGATGCATACAGATCAGGCTGTGTAGAAGCATATGGATCCTACGTAGTACCCTCCTAAGGGCCAGTAGGGTCATACAAACAAGTGGGTCTTCGCGAAGATCGGCCACACATGGTTTCCCAAAGGCCACCACCAAGACTCCTCGATTGCATTGTACAATGGGCTAGTGTGGTGGATGCTTTTACGCACCGAAGTCAAGGATGTGATCGTCAAGAAAGTCTCTACATCAAGACTCTCCTTTGCAACTACCGGGTAACGCACCAGCCATGAAAGTGCCTAGCTTAGAGTTCGCTTCCCCTGCTGTAGGACTAAGAAAAATCGAGCCTATCCTATACGAATTTCCCCACCTCTCCGGAACTCCCTTTATATCAAAATAATTCCAGATTGGTTAAATACAAACTCACGATAATTTCCTAAGAAAATATTGGGGACTTCACAAATATTGCACGGTGTGGGTAATCAAAGACCATATACCATCTGTCATAAAAATGGTTCCTAATCTCTACGTGGTGGCACCAATGGATAGGAAACCCCTTTGCATTGAGGGTGAGATTTTGATTTGTTCTAGGGTCAGTGAATAGAGAGCACAAATCGCCTTTAGTAATCTTTAAATCTTTAACTTGTTTATATGATAATTTATCTGCATAATATGCCCTCGATGTTTGCCTCCTATTTTTCCATCCAGATATTTGTTGGGTAATTGCATCCACATTTTTTAACAAATCCTTCAATGAATCTACTAGATGTATCCTTTCTGTGGTTGAAGAATTTTGATCACTCAACCTACTAATAAGATCCTCAACTTCTTTTCTATTGTTTTCAATTTCACTCCTCAAATTTTCTTGAGTGCCAGGAGGGTATTGAGAGAATGGTGGGGGAGGTTGATTTTGTGGTTGAGGCTGATTTGGTTGAGGATTTTCCTCCTCTTGTTGAGGATTTCCTACAAATTAAAAAAAAAAAATCATTTCTAAACTAAAACAAACAAAATCAATTTAAAACTAACAAATTCAAAACAAATACCAAACAATACTTACCTCTTGCATCTCTTCATCGTCGTGGTGCCATATTTGTGAAGAAATCCAATTGCTCTTGATGAATTTTGACCTCTCCAAAAATGCGAGCACATATAACATGGTTTTTGGCTGCGGGCAGAGCTAAAACATAGCAAAAAGGAAATGAGAAATGATATTTGGGTTTGCTTTTTTTTTTGCTTTTAAAAGTTCAAACGCTAAGCCAAGATTATAACGCAAACGCGTTTTGGGATTTTTTTTCTTTTTTGGCCACAAAAGTGGACCATCTTGGTGCACTTACCCCCTTCATTAAAAAAAATTTATGTTGTATACAATGAGCATCACTCCTTAAAAATGGTTTTCAAAGTAGATGGAAAAAGAAGTCCAATATGATTCCAAATTTTTTGTAAAAATATATTTAGAATCTACAGATAAAATTTCACAAATCATTAGTTTCCATCATCTTTAAATTACTCATGGTTTAGCCACTATAGGTGCCCAAAAGTGAAGATTTAGTTAGAAAAAATTAGTTCAATGTCCAGTTTGGCCAAAAATTGTAAACCAGTATTGTGGGATCACCCAAATGCGCGAATGCTTCCTTTTCTGGATAGGAATTGAAGGAAGGAAGGATGAATGTGTATGATGATGATGTCTCTCAAAACTTCTCATGTGTCTCCTTTCCCAAGGTAGATGAAGATTCCACAATCAAACCAAGTACATTCATAATCAATGAAGAAGGTGACAAACCAGGACTATGCAGAAATTGATGCTAAACAAGATTCAAAGAATGCAATACAATGATCCCTCCATTGAAGGAATATATGGAGACTAGATTGCATCCCCAAAATAAAGTGTCCTCAAAACCACTGAAAGAAGTCTGAAGCCAAAAGAGTGTCCAGTGACAACAAACCACATGTATCCCACTAGGAAGAAGCAAATCCAATGGTAGATGTTGAAGAAACTCCAACTCCAGAATGAAATGGGAGGGAAGAAGCTTAATATATGAAATTTATGAAGAGGAATAAAGTGTCTCCAAGGTAGTCTCACCACGATCAGGATCCCCAATACATGTCTAAACAATGGAATGTGGAAACTCAAGAAAACCCTCCAAAGTAGAATCTGCACAGAGGAGAGATATCTCCTCAAGAATGTCCTCAAAACCTATAGAAGTAACCAATTCTACAATACCTGGAACAAAGCCATCCTATGATTCCAAGTCTAGAAAAATGAATATATCATATTGAATAGGAATGATGGAAGCCTTAATCAATTACTCTGGACAAGGAATCACTGAAGGTGAAGGTACATGATCTGTCTCTGATGGAGAAGAAGCATATGTAGAACCCTTGGCATCCTCATCTAAAGAGAAAAAGAATTCCAAAATTGTAAGCTCCTGCATAGCAATATCATCATAGGGTATCCTGTCTAAAGAATGAAGAGGCACATGATATTCTAAATCATGATCATCAGAGAATCGTGGAGTATCAAGATCTCCATATATCTCCCAAATCTTATTCCAAAGAGTATGAGGAAATTCACATTGATCAATAGCTTTCAAAACATCATCATCAACATGCATTGCAATAACCTCTAAGACACCATACCTTTTGCAACTCGAAGAAATTTTTTGGATACATTTATGAGGAGGGGGAACAAAACCATACAAGTGTGGCAATGACTGAAGTGATTGGAGATGCTCTATGATGCAATCTCTTCATTGTTTATAGTTTCCCCTTCCCAACATAATCAGTGAAGGATAAAATGAAAACCTTATAAAAACTATGAATGATCTCCAAGATTAAAAAGAAATTGACCTTCAATATCAAATAGTAACTTCCAAATATGATTCACAACTGAAAATGAATCCACCCAATGCAAATATACTTTCTCCAAATTGCAGTATGTCCAAGTTATCAAGAAATGCCCCAAATTTCAAAAACTCAATAGAATGTACCTATGATTGAATCTGAGAAAATTAGATGGAAAAAATTATAGAGCTTTAAATCACCTTCACAATGTCGCTGGAATCTCCAAAATCTGACAAACTGGTGAAAATATACGAGCTTAGGAATCCAAAAGAAAGTAGTGACTTCGAGCTGTGATAAAATATTATAGGAATAAAATATGATAGAAATTCCTACACCACTGGATAGTTCTCAGAACTAGCTTTCCAATGATATCTTGTTTGTCAAAATCCAATACTTGAGTCAAAAGTTATGGCAATTTTAAGACAACTGCCTAATTAAGACATGATGGGGCTTCTGTGATAGTCATTTGGCCGTCAAATTTAAGATAGTCACCCGATTTTTTTTTTAAATCACCAAAAAATAAATTTACCTCAAAATATGAAGTATTTTATATGATGTCGACCAAAGAGTGGATTTTTTTCTGCAACAAGGGGGGGGGATTTTCCTGCAACTTGTACAATGCCCTTCCAACATTGCTGCAAAAAACCTCTGATGGCTTCTAGATGATGAAGTTGAATTTTGATGAATGGGCAGGAGCTCCTTAGGTTTTTAGAGCTTCTGAACACAATGGTGGGGTCAAATCTAACCTAAAGTTCCTCAAAAATTAATTGCCTCCCAGATGAGAACAACTAGCCCTTCATGAAAACCTTCCGCCTGTGATAGTCTCCTCAGCTCGACTTCCTGTTATGAGATGAATCTTCTATGGCCTATGCTCTGATACCATGTTTGAAATATGAACAATAACCCAAATGAAGTTGGCCACACTTCAAACGATGAACCACGAAGAATACCATCCACATATGAATGAGAAAGTGTTGCACCATAAGTAAGAAGACAGATTGATCAAATGATGATTTTGAATATATTGAGATAGAACTCATGAGATTATTTACAGATGTGTAAGAGCCTTGCTTATATAGGCAAGGTGAGAGGTAGTTGGATAACCACCTTACTTACAAACATTAAATTCCTAATGCATAATTATAAATACATGAGTGAAATATTAAATGCCTCAATAACTAAAATCCTATTAATGAGATATGGTCCCATTAAATACTAGTTTTTAGGATGCCACCTGGGAAACTTAACTCCTAAGTAAACTTATTAATGATGTGAATAGGTCCTTACTAGTATCTAGTTAGGAAATATCCTCATTCACACTAAAACATAGCATATTGTTACTCTTATTGACCTCAATTCCCAAGGAAATTTTATAGATTGTAAAATTTATAAGTTTTTAATGATCCTTCAATCATTATTTGTACTTGTATATTGTAAAATGTTTCTGTAGACATAATGATACACACTTGTGGAGGAACCTACATTATAGAATTTAGGTGACAATTATCCAAATAGTTTGAACTCTCCATTTTGAGTATTAGTTTTCCTTTTTCAAATTCACATGAACTTATTTCTCCTTTTTGAATTACTAAGATTTATCCTTTTGATCTTGCTATCTATAATAAAAAAAACATGTTTACTTTATCCAAATATCTTTCATGTTGGACTTTACAACATTTGTATTTTTCTTTCTATTTCGATGCATTATATTACCTTCTAATTCTATACAATTTCTTTTTAACACATTTATCTACTCTTCTTTCTTGATCAACTCACAAGCATTCTCTAAATCCATCAAACCTATCAAAAATTCTCTAGCCCTTGCTTAGTCATATCCTCTTTGATTTATTCAACAATACAAATTCACATTTTATTTTACCTATTTTATATAGACATATTTTATAGAGGCATATCTATTTGAAGTATCCATGGATACCAAAGACTCCTCTTCTATCAAAATTTCTACTTCATATTTTTTTATCATAAGATTAATAGCTATACATGTTTTTCTATTTATCTTAATGCTCTATGCTAATTATTAAATTATTGCATATGACCTTATATTTTTCATGGAGGAGGGGTTTTTAGTAATGAATCATTCTTATATTCAAAAGCTCCTATAAAAATTAGTCTAGGAGGAATACTTGTAGGAGGCATATTATCCACTTCCATACCTACATCATGGCCAAGGTTAGCTTCCTCTTTTTTTGCAACAATATTCCCTTTGTAACATCTTCTATGATAGGCGCTTCAAGGAATTCTTCCAAAGTTAATTAAGGTTTCTTTATTTTAATTCCTCTATTTACGCCAACTTACTTAACATTTAATGAGCTAGGTAATTAGTTTTCCTATTTTATACATCTATACACAACTTTCTTAATGATTTGAACAAAAAAATATAACATAAATTATTTTTTGATCTCTCAAGTGTAGCATAAATTAAAATAAGAAGTATAGATTTATGTCTACCTTCCTTCACATGCCACATGTTGCATTAAGAATAAACCACTTTTTACTATCGCTCTGGTAAAGGATGCCTTGACTAGGAACTATATGGGCTCATTCTCCTAGCTTAATAAAATATTTTTGAATCCTTTCTAAATTTGTTCTACCAATTGGAAAATTGCATTCCCCTATTAGAGGCAAGCTTGTACCTATTACAAGTAACTCCATATGAAAATAAATTTTAATGTACTTCATCATAATTTTATCCTCCCCACATCCCATCATGGAATCTAGTGCTAATTGAACACCAAAACCTTGAAATAATTCAAAAATTGTTTTCCATCCTATTGTATCAAAGGTACACTAGATATTTGGTTTTTCCTTTTTCTATTCACTATGGTTTTAATTCTATGAGGCTTACTCATAAGGCCATAACCCTAAAAACTTACGAAAATCCATTCAATAACAATATAATTCTTCTATAAGTTAATAAAAATACAACGAATAATTTACATAAATAGTATATTTTATTTATTGTTCTATTTAAATATTCTTATTGTCTTGACGATGGTTAAAAGGAATCTAGGGAATATTCTTGAGTGAAGGAGCTTCATATAATTTGTAAATGAAAATATTTTTTTTAATGAATTATGACTTAAATTCAACACTACATTAATGTTGATAAGATCATCCAAGTTGAAGTTATCACATCATGTTAAAAAATTTGAAAATTTGAAAAACATTAAAAAAATTTCAGGTAAGTGCACCAAGTTGTGACACAAAAATGGCTCTTAAGGTGCCACTATTTTTATAAAATCAGCAAAGTTTAATGTTCACGAGAAAATGAAGATAGCTACGCTCAAAATTTTAAGATGCAACTAGAACAAGAGTTGTAGTGCTTTGAGTCTAGTTTCTAAGCTACTATTTTTTTAAAAAAAATAATGAAGATTAAGGGTTTCAAAAAGTGGGGCCACCAAAAGTGGTCCTATTTTTATCAAAAAAACAACATAACGTTTGTTGTGGACTCCCTAAAAAGTTTAAAAAATATAGAATTTCAAAAATTTGAATGGTGAGAAATTAGCTAACACCATTTAGTTTATCTCAGTTCTTTTAGCTAATTTTTTAATTAATATATAATATTTTATAAATTTTCAAAGTGGACACATCCTAAAAAGCTAAAATTTGAGCATGCTCCTCCATAATTTTTTTGAAAACTAATTGAAAATCATTTTTTTCATCACGTGTAGAATGGAGTCTAGTTTACAAAAATATAGCGTGTTTCAAAATTTGATGAATGAAAAAAAATCTATAACAAAACATTAAAAAAATTATATGGATATATAGTTAAGAGAAAGCCTAACGTCATCACGGTTTTTTGTAATTTTTCTCATCTTCCTTTTTATTTTCATGGTCATCCTTGTTCTTTGCATCACCATTCTCATTTTCACCATCCATAGTTGCATTATCTTCTCTAGTAGTCTTGTTTGTGTTATCGACAGGATTAATAGTCTCCGATTTTCCTTGCATATTCTCAAAATTTTCTTTAGATATTGGAGGAGTATCCTCCTTTGTAATGTCTTCTCCATTCACTACTTCCTCAACATTCTTCTCTATCATTTCTTCCACTTCCAAAGGTTTATTATCCCATGCATTTTTTTCATTTTCCTCATGCTCATGTTGAGCATAATCCATCTACATATCACCTTCAACATTTTCTTCCAAATTAAGTGTCTCCACATTCACTTCCACTTCGCTCTCTAGGGTCATTCCTAACTTTTGTGCTATCTCTTCTTCCTTTCAACTTTCTCTTTTTCGAAACTCTTGAGATAATTTTGATCTTTTCCCATAAGGTTTGCCACCCTTTGCTTAGTCCTGAGTTCTTTATTTAACACTCTAGCCAAAGTAGCTTTTTTTTCCTCAGAGAGAGGAGAACTTATCTTTTCCAATGCCATAGTCTCTTAAGTTCTCCTTTTCATCTCTAACTTATTTCCTTCTTTCTATCAAAATATTCCATAAATCTATAGGTATTTTTTTCTTTACGTTTTGCATGTCAAACTCAAGAACAACAATATACTTAGTGATAGCTTCTACAATAGTGGCCTTATCCACCTCATTTACTTCTTTATATAGGGCTACAGTTTCTACTAACATCTAATTTTGTACTATACCATTGGAAAGTGCTTCTAACTTCATGGGAGTGTGTGTTCTTACTAGATCTTTCTTCTTTTGACTTGTTTTTTTTTCACTTTTCTGGTGACACCTTCTTGGTGGCTTGTTTCTTCTTCTCTCGCATGTGAACTACAAAAGATTTCTTTTCCTTCTCTATTTCTTCTTCACTTTCTATATCAATGATATCAAATTTATTTCTCTTAACACTTGCTTCACTTTGTGAAGCTTCACCTTTCCTTTTGTAGACCAACTATGGTCCTTCTTCCTCCTCTTCTTCTTCATCATGTTCAACATTTACACTTGTAACCTTTTCTCTTATTGATTTTTGTTTTGTTCTCTTCTTTGCAGGGGTTGCAGGTGGTCTTACCAAAGTATTTGGATTCTTCTAAGGCTTTGTACTCTTGACAATCGAACGAGACTTCTCCTTCACCAAAGAAAATTCAATTTATTTTCTCTTTTCTCCTATAGGGAGCTTAGTCCCAAAGGACTTATGAATAGAAAGATGATTGGTAGTTGTTCTAATAGATATTCTAGTGCTTGATGAGATTTCTAGAGCTCCATACCTTTCTCTTTCTTGCTCCACTTTCTCTTGCTTGCTCCACTTGCTCATTTGTGAAGCCCATGTCCCCTGCAAACTAGTCAATAATATTTTCAACCTTCTTTTTAATTATTGGTTTCTTCAGCTCGATATGCACCTCCATTTATTTTTCTTCATAGGTACAATATCTTCTTTCTATGGTTTCCTTAGGCTTGCTAAGCATGAAATTAGCTGAGGCAA
>VDFB02063238.1:0-62895 GCA_007258455.2 Sequoia sempervirens
ATAGAAACATTTGGATTACATCCGCATGATTTTGAACTAACAAAATAACATCTGATAATGCCTGATTATAGTTCTAGTTAAGCACATGAACACTTCTTCAATCTTCTTCACACTTCTTCACACTCTACTCTACCTTCAAAATATTTAGAACATTATTAGAATTGCCATACCACCATCAAATGGAATAAATAATCCTTATGTCTCTCTGTAAAAATTACATCTCCATGTTGGCTTCAACAAAATAATAAAATGAATGTAAACTGTCGGCCCAAAACAATAACAATTATCAATGTGAATCAACCAAGATCAGCCACAACATAGTGAAGACCCAAAATAACATCCACGAACATGAACCACCTTCAAAAATTATTCCTCAAAGATCTACAACACGCTACGATCACCCTGTCGGCCATGAACATGAAAAATATGAACATGCAAGAAAAAATCACTGATCACGAGCATAAAGATCAATGCGTACGTGCAACACAGATAGACCACGATCTAGAAATATCCAAAAATATCATGAATCACTAGAGAAGCATCCGCAACAAGTGAACTTATTAGAATCACATCATCCTAATTCAGGAACACCAATTGAAGCAACAGAAAAATTGTTAGAATACAAATCTTCATAACTCAATCAAATCTTCATGCAGATCTCTGAAACTCAACATGGATAAACTAGATATACTTGAAAAGAAACCCTTTAGTCCACAACCTCTAATCATCAACGTACTGAACTCACTAATAGACTAAATTTAACTTCACATTGGTAACATGCAACTTATTCAATTACAATTTTCTCAATATCCTCGACATATACAGGCTCTAATGCATTAATGCCAATAGTGTTGACATCAATTACAACCAAATATCAACAACAACCAAAAAATCTAACAATGCATCAAAGGATCATAATTGTATTGCAAACATCACCAATTTTATGAACGATGGAATACCTAATTCGATCGATGAAATGGTGTCAACAGTGAATGCTCATGGGAAGACCACAACGAAGAAGTAGAAATGCAAAAGATCACTCAAAACTACCAACTCTCCAAATGCAACAGTGTTAAAATGAGTCAACGACTCCTCATATTTATATGCCTAAATACATTAATGGTGGAATAAATTCCCTCAATACAACTTGGTGCACACTAAAACCCTAAAAAATTCACGCAAAAACTTGAATTCATCAGGGATGTGGAAGTGTGTAATGTGGATTCCATTGGGTTGCAGGAAAATACAATGCAGAGGCCAACAGGTTGTGGGACCTGACCAAATGCGGGGAAGGAAGATTTGTGGGCTGAAAGGTCAGTGGTGCCACCAATGTGGAATTCTGAAAATAGAATTCTACAGGTGAAAACTTGCATCAAAAATTCCACAAACGACGAACAAGCAAGCAAAACCCACCTCAAGTAAACCCACAACTTGGAACCCATAGTGTGGAATCTTGCAAAGGGAATTCCACACTGAAAAACTCACAAAAAACCACAAAAGGCCAACCTTAGGAAAAAATTTAATAATTTTAAGGGGACCTGAAATTTTCAAAAGCATCCAAGAAAAGAGGCCAAAAAGTGACTTGGAAAAATAAAAACTAAACCAATGCAAGTGAAAGAAAAAATATGGGGTTCCCATTTCACGGGGCATATGTGCAAAAGACACAACAAATTGTGACTCTATTGGGGAAATTCTCTAGAGAATTTCAAAGATAAATGAAGATCCAAAACCTAAAATTTTGGTTTCGTAGACTAGATAAAACAGGTGCCTTTGGAAACTATGACTAAGGAGCCAAACCAAACCAAAATCATCCTATCATAAGAGAAACCAATGTGTGTACGGGTGATATTCATTAATTTTACTTGGGTAGTATCCCTAGTGAGAAGTAATGAACCACTAAGCATAAGGCTACATTTATGATTCTACTTCAAAATCAAACTAGATAGAGCCCTTCTACTAGACAAGCATGCATAGCCCTAACAAGGTTGGCATTGTTATCCTCTCAAACATAATTCTATTGCCAATCGGGCATTCATAGCCCTGGTAGAAATATTTGAATCCCCCTGCAAATTTGAATTCCTTTTGTTTTTCCATATTTTTTTGTCATTTTTTTTCACATTCAACTTGTAGGTAGTGAAGCCTACACCAGGGTTGAGGATAACAGCAGAAAATAAATATTTTTCACCTTATACCCAACAACACATTCCAACTCAAAAGAGACCCCAACTTGTTAGATTTGTTCGTGGAAAGTGTAAGGTTTCAACCTATAATGAAAACTCAAGGTCAAGTGGACACCAAAATAAAGAAATCCAAAAGAACCAGCAATCATTATACTCAACCATACTCTTCGAAGAAAAGGATCGAGATTTATCAAAGAAAGACTACCAGACTCACTTCCTAGAGAGACCCCAATTGCTCCAAAAGTATTCCCAAACAAAAGGAAAATGAGGATGACACAACACAAAAGCAACCTAATCTAACTATGTACACAAGGATGAGCTGAAACAACTCAAACCAAAAAATAATGCTTCAAATACTACTCATTGATGGGCAATGGGACATCCTCACCCATGAGGGTCTTTAATTGATATGCATTGTCCCCAAGTATCTTTGAAATACGAAAGGATCCAAGCCAAATCTTGTTGAACTTTCCATGTTCCCCTTTCTTCTCATGTGCCTTATCCCAGTAAAGGACCAAGTCAAAAATCCTAAAGGCTTTGACCTCAGCTTTCTAGTCAAACCAGCGTTTAATGACACCTTGATGTTTGACAAAGTTTTCAATGGCCTCATCATGCTTTTCTTCCAAATGTAGGAGCTGATCCAATCAAGATTCTAACATTTCCCCTTTGTCATACTACTCATTAAGAAATTTTATGTTGTGGATCTTCAGATGGATGGGAAAAAGTCAGAACTTGACCATAGACTAGATGATATGGAGACATGCCAAGGGAAACCTTCTTCCTAGTTCTATTAGCCCAAAGGGAAAACCTAAACTGGGTGTGCTAGTCCTTCGGGTTCTTATCTAACATCTTGTGGATGAAAGTTAAAAAAATTCTATTTGTAGACTCAGCTAGACCATTCCCCTGAGGATAGTAATTTGAAGCAAATTTTTAGCACAATAACATAGTCAAAATCTCAACTTGAAAACTTCAATGAAGCAAATGCATGCCTATTGTCACAAACTAAAGAAAACTGGCAACCAAAATGTGTTACAATATGTTCTTCCAAAACTTTAATTACTACCTCTGCAATGCATTTCTTACATTCTATCACTTGTATCCATCTAGTATAATAATCAGTCATGGTTAGAATATACCCATGGCCCACAAAAGAAGGTGGGTTTATCATACCAATGAAGTTGAGCCCCATTACATGAATGGACGTACCTTAGCAACTAGTTGTGATGGGATAATAGTGTACTTCTCTCTAGTTCTAGTAGTCTGGCATGTGTGGCAAGTGCGAACATGGGTGTGTGTATCACAAAACAACATAGGCCAATAATAACCAACCCTCAAAATTGATTTGCAGTTGACGGTCCCGAACTATGACCAATTCCAAATTTGTCATAAAATTCGTTCAACACCATGGATGCTTCTTACTTCCCTAAACATCTCAAATAAACACCCTCATGTTTCTTCTTATACAACACTGCTCTTGTTGGCCTCCTACAATGATTTAATAACTAAACCCTTACAACCATTACTCAAAGATTGGACATCTAACTTGAATAGCTATTTCAATCATCATGAAGGTGCATTTAACTTGTTAACCCAGGGATATGAACTTGAAATGGGTCAACATAGAATGTGCATTAGGAACTCAAAGTAGCCATTTCATTCTACAGCTAAGGAACACACAATGCTGAAAGTAAGTTTCTTATAAGGGAATGCCATAAATACCGATCATCAATCAACAACTACATCAAACTAAAATGCATAATAGGAATGGAAATCTAAGCAACAAATAGGGCACTACTCTATCTGCTTTGGTTGCAGGAACAGTCACATAATGGAATTCTAGTGGTTGGAGGAATAGTCAGTGCTAGATTTCTAACTAATTATTGAACAATAAGTTAAACTAAACTAATACTAAACTAAGAAGACAAATTACTCACCAAGTGGGCCCCTTTGTATAAGTATCCTCTAAAACTAATGAGAACTCAGATGCTCGAACTCAAAACTTTATTTTATTCACTGTAAATCATTAGTACAAAAGAGCAATGTATCTGTATTACTGAAAACTTGAGAGTGAAAGTACAATATCAAATTGTGCAACCTCCTGAGGAAGGAGCATCAGATCTTATTTATACTATTAGCTAAACAAGGTAGTCAACTCCACGACTAGGAGGACACCATTTAGGGAAAACAAAGAAAATGAAGTGATGGCAATTACGCGTGCATGGAATCTGGTCCGACATGTAGGTCCATGCACAGATTTAGCACAGCAGTAATGCCCGTGCATGCTCAATCATTAAAGTCCACTACAAGGCGGTTATGTTTGGTTGCATGAGAAATATTTTGTCATCGACCTCCTTTGACCTTGAGTGATTCATTTTCTGAAAGTTATGGTGCATGCCCATCTGGTGGTGTCTTCCTCAACTTAGCATCTTTAAATTAAATCTACATGCAAACGTTAGCACACACAATAACTGCACATCTATAACCACCTTAAGGAACATTCATTAACCACATGCAAAATCAATATAGATAATCCACATAATATTCCAATGTCATTAAAACTTGCAAATATAGGATTTAAGCCCAATGTCTATGGTTTGAGGGAAACATTATGAAAATATCAACATTTAACATCAAATTCCATGACAAATACCAGCAAATAAACTATAGATTCTACCCAAAATTGGAGCAAAAACTAGGTTCATCACTTCCCCCAACCTAACGTTTTGTTGGTCCTCCAACAAGGGAAGGGTTGTTCTTCTACTTGGTCAAGGCTCTAAAATTTGCAACTGATAGTTTTCCAACATCAGTAGCTATTGTGTGCAAATTAGGATCCCAATAGAATCCTCTTAATCTGTCAAATCTATTCCATCTTTGTTTTTCTGCAACAATGTCATACTGGTAGAATTTGAAGTTTGGTATTGGCCACATGAGCATGGGTGGCTAGAAAGTCAGGGGAAGCCATGATCACCCCTGTGTTCTCCCAATCTGAATATACCTATCAATCCTTTTTAGTGCTACAACATAATTGTGGATGGAATGAGGCTCAGCCTGCTTTAGCTCATCAGTTAGGCTATTCCATCTATGTGATAGACATCTTCTCATAGTTTCCTCCTTTGATTTTTTCTTTACCTCATACTCACTGTAAACTACCTCAATACAAGGCATAATCCTTTTGCTATAACTAGGTCTGAGAAGAATTATGTGCCATTCTCTATAAATATCCCTTGGGTTGCTTGATTCAGCCCTAACGAGCAGAGGGATGTTAGACTCCAATTGCTTATAAGCCCCATGTTGTTGTCCCCAACTAATCTCATATTGTACCCAAGACATAAATACCCTTAATTGGATCTGTACAACAATATAGATTCAATCATGGTCTTTAGTTACAACATAATTATGTAAATAAAACTCACATAACATATTCTTCATTTTAGGGGAGGCAATCCTACAAGCATTGAAAAATTCAATAGGGGTGTCAATAGAAGGATTCAAACCTGAGGAAATCCTTGACAGCTTAAAAGAGAGATATTTCTTTGGGAACATAGCATAGTCCCTTGGAGGTCCACCATTCCAAATGTAATGGTGCCAGGTTGCCATGTCCCTCTGCTTAGGGAGTGGCAATTTATGCATCCTTATCTTTAATCTCCTCATCCTCTTTGTTTCTTCTTTAATTTTTTGTTTTAACTTGTTCTTTACTCCTCTTTGTGGCTCTTTCCATGTATTCAAAGGAATTGTTGGCCATGTGCACTACTTATAAAATTAGGGAGGATTATGAATTCCTACCGATCTGTTTTTTATCAATCTTTGAAACATAACCTCTCTACTATTTGCATGGAATTAAGTTTGTCCGATTATCTCTACATTGCTTAGGGGTACTAATTTCTTTATTACTTCTTGTTCTGGGGGCCCTCATTTGTTGGCATTTAAAGGAATAACCTTTCTGAGTTCCTAGTTGTTGTGGGATATATGCTTGCTACAGGACTTCACTCTGTTGCAAGAAATCCTAATTTTCCTCAAACTCTTCTACAATGTTAGCAAGATCAGCTAGTGTTATATTTACTTCTCTCCAAAACATGTCTTCTTCTTCGACATTCTCCTACCCCATTGGAGCTTTAGGATCCTCATGTGATGTATCACTAGGCTTCGAGCTTTCCTATGGAGGTGTACTAATCGAAGGCCCAACTGGTCTTGATTTCCTAGGAGGTCTCTCACATTTTTCTTTGGCTGCAGGATGAACAATGTCATCCTTCCTCTTCTTAGAACTTAGCACCTTTCTTTCTACAAGTTGTGTTTTAGATTCCCCTTTTTCATTTCTGCTTCTCTCTTTTGTGCCCTAGTTTTCATCAGGGCTTCAAGTGGAATTTCATCATTAGAATCTAAGGAGGAACTTTCTTTTTCTGAGTGCTTAGCTCTAGAAGAACTAATTTCTATGGTTTCTTTTGTTGCAAGAGGATTCACACTAGAGCCAGCACCAAAGGTTGAAGCACCAAGAGTGGCTTCAGTCATGCTCAATCTCCTACTAGACCTACGGGGTTGAGGTAAAGCCCCAGGTTGCAAGTGCTCAGGTCTAGTTTGATCAACATTTATAAATTATTCCCAGGTCATTCCAGATACATCATGCAGGGACTTTTCAACTAGCAATTTAATCAAACAATGGTGGGAAACCAAATTATCCCTACCTTTTTGGGTCTCGGCTGCCATGATTGAGAGAATATTTTATAGCACATTAGGCAAATTCATCCTCCTTTCGTGCCTCATGTGATTCAAAAGCTTGAAGTGCACAAAATGCAAATTTGACTGGTGACCTTCACAAGTGATGTGTTTGAAAACATAAACAACTATCTACTTCCATGGCTTAGGCAGAGACATTCTCTTTGCACCCTATTTATCTATGCTCAATGGGGGGTCATTTGACTCTGTAAACTCGGCCCTAGTTGATCTGGCATCTCTGAAGGCAGGGTAATTTTCACCATCAGTCGGTAACCATGTGACCTCTGCAATTCTTTCCTCAATTGCCACAACTTCCAATCCTTTTACTATGGCTTTTCCTTCAGAAAATGTCTAGGAAAATTCAAGGGCAATGCTTTCATCAAATCTATCCAACTTTAGGAAGTAATCTAACCATCCACAGTTTCTAAATTCAGTCAGGCATTGTGCATCTTGCAATAAAACATCATGCACCGTGGGTTCATTTCAAATTAACCCACCTCCCATTGTCTGCAATCAAACAAATGCTCTGCAATTTCTTTCTTGCAATTCCTGTCTGAAGATCAAGTTCAATTTCCTACAATACTTACTAAATTTCTAGTGCCAATATCAATTGAATTTCCTTTTCTTTCACCTTTTTTCTTGCAACTCAAGATTACGACACAATCAATAATGGCAAGAAAAGGAGTGATAAAGGAGAATTATGAGGGGAAGAAATGGTGGTTGCAGTTAATGTCACTTCACACATGCAAGTCGTCCTCTCACTTAGATTTCAAATCAGCTTATTTTAAATTTTCTAATGTAGCCTAGCACAAATTGACACATGGGCAATATATTTGCATCTTTTTCTTTCCCTCCCAACCTAAATTTGGACATGTGTCCACACATGGGAGATGGGAGTGGTGATTTGATAGGGATTAATGACATGTAATGTGAACATCTATACTAATGTACACTGATTAAATGAATGCACTTAAAATATGATTAAAAGATAGCAATTAATGTGCACATACCTGAATGTGTGGAGGATTTTTTGCAAAGATTACTAATTACTGAACAGTAAGTTAAACTAAACTAATACTAAACTAAGAAGATGGATTACTCACCAAGTGGGACCCCTTGGATAAGTATCCTCTAAAACTAATGAGAACTCAGATGCTCGAACTCAAAACTATAGATTATACCCAAAATTGGACCAAAAACTAGGCTCATCATCTCCCTTCAGCATATATTTGTTACTTTTCAAACATATAGCATGCCTCTAGACTATGTATAGATGTGGAAGACAACTTTGATTAATAAAATAACATGTGATGTCAGCATACCAATTGTTACAAGACACATCTTCAAGGTTATAGTTTTGTGATGTCAATCTAGGATCTGTTTTTGCCATGTTACGTTTCAAAGCTTTTCCTTGGACCAATTTCATTGCTTGTATCTCTAATTCAAATTCTTGCAACATTGTCACTCACTTTTCCCTATGTTCTACCATCTTTCTCTACATTAACAAAACTTTGATAGTTGGATCAGGTATGATTGTGAACACCCTACTCCTCATAATATAGTGTCTAAATTTCTTAACAGCTCGCACAAGTGCATAAGCTTGATTTTCAACACTTGGGTATCACAATTCAACATCCTTGAGAGGTGCACTCATAAAACACATCATATTTTCATCCCCTTTCCCTTTCTTCTAATTTAGCATCCCAATGCAAGAGTGATCTAACGCAAACGAATAATGTAAAAGGGTTGTGTATAGTTGGGGCTTACCAAAACTGGAACATCCACAATTGCTTGCTTTATTTCTTCAAATGATCATTTTTCTTCAGGCATCTAATCAATCTTCACATATTGTTTTAGCATGGCATTCAGTCGCTTAACAATTTTAGAAAAGCCAGTGATGAACTTACACACGAAATTTATCTTACTGAAGTAAGACTTAAGTTCCTTCTTACTATTTGGTGGCTAGATTTTTTAGAATTTCTTGCACTCGGTTAGGGTCAATAGATATTCCATTTTTTGAGATTGCATGACACAAAAAATTACCCTCTGTGACTCCAAAGATACACTTTTCGAGGTTGAGCGATATACCAAACTCTCTACATCTTTGGAATATTTTGCACAAGTTTGAAAAATAGTCTTCTCTTCTCCTTTAAATCATAGTTAGATCATTCATATAGATGATAATGCATTTTTTGACCAACTCATTGAAAGTGATATCCATTGTGCGCCAAAATGTAGCTCTAGCATTAATTAACCCAAAAGGCATACACCTATAGAAAATGTACCCCACTTGGTGGTGAACAAAGTCTTTATTCTATCCTCATGTGTGACCATGACTTGGTTATACCTTGAATAGCCATCTAAAAATGACATCATTTGGGAACCATTGACAATTTATAGCATCTCATCCAATGAGTGCAGTGGATAGTTATCATTTTTTGATGCCCTATTGAGATTTCTAAAATCCACACACAACCAAATCTCCCTAGTTTCCTTTTGTACTAGTACCAAATTAGCTACCCACATCAAATTCCTAACAAGAAATAACTCTAGCAGACAACAATTTTTACACCTCTTTATGAATGAATGGCTCTAATAGTGCATTGATTGGTCATCTTTGTCGAAGAGGCTCTACATCTTCTTTCAAAGGAATGGTGTGTGTGATTATAGAGGTATTGTATGTCTTTAGATCTTCGTAACTCCATGCTATCACATCTTGATATATGTTTATAGCTTTTATTATCCTGTTCTTTTCTATTTCAGTACAACAATTACCAATGAAGACATTCCTTGGGTCCTCCATCATACCCATATTGTAGTGTCACATCTACTTGTTATCCATCCCTATTTAGCACTGTGATTTTTTTATCGTGGTTGGTCCATATCAAAGATTCATTCCAGTTGCACCATGCCTCTGGGAATCGTGTTAGTTTTCAAACTGATCTCCCCCTTGAGATCCAATTCTACTTCTTTTGGTTCTAATTCATCTATAATATGCGCTATGAACACATTTGAGCTAGTAATGAAATCCAATATGTGTTTATCATCTTCAAAGACCTAAAAATTAGTCACGTTATCAAGCATGGAGGGTGCAGGAGTCAGCTCCACTATGAACTTATTTAATCCTAATAGCAATAATGGTTGCAATGTGTTGGTTGCCTGAGCCAAAGCATCAGTTGTATGCTTCTTGCTTTGTGGGATCAGCTTGATGTTGAAAGTGTCAAATCATTCTATCAAGTCCCACACATGATGTCAGTAGTTAGTCAATCTCTTTTCGTGACAAGAATATTACTTTCTCACTTGTTTTACTACTAGCTCTGAATCACCAAAGACCTATAACACCTCTTTCCTTCTTTCATAATGTCATGAAAAGCCCATGTACCAATGCCTCGTATTTAGTAATATTTTTAGTGCAGTGAAACTGCAATAGGTGGGCTACAATGAAAATATTACCATCAGGACTAATCAACCTGAATCTCGCTCTAGCTCATTGCTTAGATTTGAATCCATTAAATCTCAACCTCCAAAACTTGGTTTTATCCTTATTGTCCGAGGACACCTTAGCTTCTCCTTGTGGGACATTTTCAGGTTGGCTCTATTGTACAGGTGGATGTTCTCCTAAAAAATTTTGATCAGCTTTATCTATAGCAAGATTAGAAGGAATTATTTATTTCTTTATCTCTTCTACTACAATCTAACATAGGAAGCACTTAAATTCTGAGTGGGATGCGTCATCAATCCTGCACCAACAAGACAGCATGAGATCTTTGAAGCCCACCTTATTCCCTAAACTCAGCTAATCATGAATGCCTTTTTCCATGAATTCTTGGAACCCTTCAAAGATTCATAGTTCACCTTTCATCTAAGATTCATCATTCATCTCAATACATGCTTCCATACTGATGGGAATCTGAGTAAAAAATTTAGTAGCCTGAGGCATTTTGTGCAACATAAGTACCTCCTAGGTCTCCTAAAAATAACCTCAGTGTTATTATTGTACTCAGTTATCATGTGTTTCATGCAAGGTTCTTTGTTTATCTGTATCTTATTTTGCATTCCCTTCCATGGAATCCATATGTGTGAAAGATCAATGTGTATATATCCATTCAAGGTTTTAGTCCATCCCCTACTCAAGAGCATGCCATATGTATCAAGTGTAGCCACTACCTATATGTCAATCAATTGCTGAACTTGGGGGTTAGATGCCACTTGCATGGGAATCCTATCTAGTTATCCTATAGCATTTACTTATGTTTTATCCAACTATGTCACATTCCTGTAAGAAGGAGTAGGAGTGAATCTAAAAGCCTTGTATACAACAAGGGGCATGACGTTTGTTGAAGCCCCTGAATCTAGTAAGCATTTGTGTAAATTCTTCCCAAAGATATGTAATGTCAACAAAAAGGGAGGGGTTTCACGCTTGTCCTTGAATATGCTGATAGGAGTTTTAGTTTTAGAAACCTGAGCCTTCTCCTTTTCCTTCTCTTTATCTTGAATTTTCTCTATCAAAGGCTCAACCATAGGTGTGTTAGATGAAGCCTTTGGATGAGATGGCTCTTTTATTGAATTGAAAAATGAATTCCTTATCTCTGGTACCTTCAATAGCTCAAAAACCAAAAGACTTACCTTCATCCTTTTGAGTTCTTCAACCACATATCTCCCCATTTAAGCAAATTATGATTTAGCACGATATTTTTTCCTAAATTATTGTGTGGGAACCTTCGATGGTGGAGGATTATTACTTTCTTTAGGGTTAGGTAGGACCTCAAAATTATTTGGTGGAGTGGAAGTCGTAAAGGGATCCCCAATTTTCCTATTTTGTAAGTCATATCTTTGTTGTTGTAGCATTTGAACACCATCTCCTTTAGGGAATTTAGAATTTGACTCAAATAAATTAGCAAGAGACTCCTCATTGCATACATAATTTGACTAAGATGATTGTGCTAAGAAATCTTCAACTTCAGGTTCATTATCCTCCACTTTAGGAAATGGGGTCTAGTTCACCACTAAGATAGAATCATAAAGCAAAGAGGGAACAATTTCACGTCTAGAGGTAGTTGGATTTTTTACACTTTTCACATTCTACACTTCTAACTAGAATATACTTGTTGCAATTTGAAATTCTGGACAATTCAATTCAAAGCGCTTGTTAGTATTGTGTAGCCTGCACCAACTAGACATTGTTGCATCAGCTAAATACACTCTCCTAGGTAGCTTTTTAGAGGTATTTTTTGTATCCAAAGGAGATGGAACTCCACCATTATTGGGACAATTATTTCATGTCTTATTTTTCCTTGGGAAATTCTAATTTTGTCCACAATCATACCCTTAATTCTTCCTTGAACTTTGACTATAATTGGCCTAAAAATTCTTCTGATAATTATGCAGTTGATTATTCTAATTTTTTAGATATGTCACCTCTACAGAGAGCTTCCTCATTTGTTCAGTGAGCTCCTTAATCTCATCCTTATCTGTTGGAGTCTTTGTTGGAACAAAATTCTACAAATATACAATCTAGGATATAGAATATTTTTGCAAATACACTAGATTAGGATGAATCTGATCCAATAGAGGTCTAGAATGTGGAACTATTTGCATATGAAAAATATGATTCATAACAAGGGCATGATTATCCAAGGCCTGGCTTAGCCCTTGAATCTAATTTTGACTTTATGTTACTCCCAAAGAGTTGGTTAGTCCTGAGAAACTTTGTCCCAAATCAATGCTAACTTTGATTACCTCAGCATAGGCTGCTATCAGGGATAGTGGAGTAGGATTTTCCCTCTTTACAAAAGTTGAAGTAAGACTATCCAGGGTTAAATAATAAAATTTCCAAGTTGATGCATCATTTACATCATAAGGTGTTTACAATCTGGTATAAGGCTTATGGAATCTATTGTTGAAGGAGCTTATAGGCTCATTATCTTTCCATTTGATAGTGACAAAATTTTGAAACAACTCAGATGGGATTATAGGAATGTTGAATTTTTCTAAAAAAGAATCTTTCATAAGCTACCAAGTGTTGATTGACCCTACTGGCAAGTGAATGAACCAGTAGAATGCCTCTTCTCCTAAAGAATAGGGGGAAATTTTGCATGCCACGTCTTCATGATCAATGGTCCTATTTTCAGGGCTCCTTCAAATATCTTGACATGATCTTCAACAGTCCTATGAGGATCATTGAAAAATAAATTTGAGCAAAAATTCTTAGGTCTCTTTGGAATATCATGGCAATTAATTAATGTGATAGGTGAGGGGTTGTTTTCTAACCAAGCCATTGGTAGATATGGTGGTTGAGGTATAACAACCATAATGTGAGATGCAGAGGAGGATGGGATTGAAGAAGTAGATGTTGTGGAAGTGGAAGATGGAATTGAAGTGGATGTGGAAGGTGGAGTTGATGATGAACACCCCCTACTACAACTCTTCTAGCTCATGTGGGGGATCTAATCTCTTGAAATTCTCCTTTGTATGGTGTAGATTAGAGTACTCTATGAAGCCTTACAGAAGAAAATGATCATATACACTCTACATTTTGTTAAAAGGACCTCCTTCTAGCGCCAATTCTATTGATGAGTGTTTTTTCACTGCACAACATAGATAAAACACAAGTGTTCTATCTCTCATGAAAGGAAAATTTCTGCAAAAAATCTTCAAAAAATGACCCCAAGGCTTCAGATGTCAGGTATTGACTTGCAAAGACAACTCAGTGGTAAATGTAATTTGTTGGTATCACAGGAGCATTTATGGTTCAACAAAGTTTGGAAGATATAAGACTAAGGGTTTGTAAAATCTAAGTACTGGTTAAAATCCTAGCTGTATTTTTAGATATGCAATCTGAAAATAACTATAACTCATCAAATATGGCAGTTTTGTGATGTTGTTTTAATTCTAAACTAATCGAGGTTCAAAGAAATTACAAAAGGTAAAGGGTTTAGATAGATCTCATTCTGAAATCCTAAGGACAACTGTAACAATGACAGGTATTGCAGATAAATAAACTCCCTATAAACTAATTTTTGCTTAATCAGGGTTGAGCCCACAATGCTAAAAAATAGTGCAACCTTCAAATGTAATGTTCAAATTTTTAGATTGTAAGAATTCATACACAAATCATGAATCTTGGCACAATATGCATAAATATCCACAATTGAACTTATTCTTGTAAAAATAGCTCAAACTAATCATACACTGCAATTTACAATAAGTAAACCATAAATGGTATGAGTAGGAAATTTACTTGATACCTTTAATACTTTTCCATCATAATAGCTGAATTGAAACTATCAATGTTGAAAATAAACTAGAAGAGGGGACCATGCACACACTCAAAAATAATAAGAAAATATCACCAACACTTCAATGTCTCTGCTTGTATTGCTTCAAAATGTTACAACAATTCCTTTCAACCCCTTACAAAGGAGAGGAGACTCACTTTTATAGAAAAGTTTTACAGAATCAATGGTGGAGATTAACTCAACACCAAGGGCCAAGATTAAACATGCATTCAACATTTGGGGTGCATTAAATACTCTTACAATTATCCCTAATTTTAAAATAGGGTCACATGTGAACCTAAGAGAATGTAAAATATCCTAATACGTTTTATATTAAAAAATATCTTACAAAATCCCATAAAATTTGGGTGCACGCACTTTAAGGTAACTAACTTTATAGTTGGCTGGAAATTACAAAAACATATCATCTATTATATAATTTCTAGCATCTTTCCCTTTTACAACATATTTAACAAAATTAGATAGCACTACATTCAACTAATCATATGGAAGAGATGAAGCAACATGAATTTTATAGCCTAGTACCTCATAATCTTCCATTAACCTTTTATGCAGTCTAACACAGAGCTTTCTCTGTTTAATTATTTCTTCCAATCTGGTAAATGATTTGGAAACAACATCCAAAAAAATCTTATTCAAATCCTATTATGGCTCCCTCTTTATCTTCTTATTCCAACGTTTCTTAAAAGTTGCATCATCCAACTTTTTTTTTGTTACTACCATGTCAGTCATGTCCATGAGAAATTCACTACAATTTGAAAGCACTTCGCTAATTTTGTTAGCTATCACCCTAAGCTTCAATAAAACTTGGGTGAATATCTCCTTACAAAAGTCTAATGCATATATCCAAAATAAAGTTTCCTAAACCTTATCTTTGGTCAAAATACCTTCTTTATCCAGAACCTCTACATATGATATCTTGATAATCTGTAGTTTAGGACATGTCAGCCCATGATATTTCAAAAAAGCAGTGCATTCTTCAATTTCTTTATCAATATCCTCCTTCAAAATCAAGAAATTATTATGAATCTATTTTACTACACTTATTTCCTTGTCTCCAATAGTAGCAACACCCTCAATCCAGTCAGCAATCACCTATGTCCATGTCTTCATCTATTCCATCCTTCAAGAATACTCTGTCTCAGAGCCACTATCTACTGAATGGATGCAGTTAATTCAACAACATGTGCCTTAAGATCCTTTTTGGTGGCTTGATCTTTGTCTAGTCTCTTCAAAATCTTGGCCATTGATCCCTAAAAGTCATCAATTTCCTATGCCCTATTTGTTGGCTCGATGCCCACAGAGGTTATCCTATACTCCAAAGGAAAAATTAAGGTTGCATCCTTCTCCACAGCTGGAGTAGCAATGTGCATGGTGCATGACCCAAAGGGATCCTTCGTGATTTGAGGATGAATCTTAGCTTTCTTCTTCTCCTTTTTTATTTTCCCTCACAAGCCAAAATTACTTCAAATCTTACGCAAGGGTCTCACACAATAGGAGCTTTATCCTTTGATTACTACTCTAATCATAAAGGGGCAATTGTCTACAATGGGGATGAAGGGGTAGAAACCTCTTGTTGCTCTATATGTACCTCCTTTTCTTTTTATTTATGTTCTTCTTCTTCAACTACCTTATCATCTTCTTTATCATCCTCTTCTTGAGGCTATTTTGTTTCTTTGACTATCTTATTAGCCTTCTCCTTAGTCTTTTCTTCAGTTTTTCTATTTCAAGATGATTTTTTATTGTCCTTTCTTCTACCTTTTCATCTTCATGCAACTCCGCTTTATGAACCTCTTTTTTTATCCTCCTATATGATATCTTCATCTTTATCTTCATATGCATTCTCCTCTTCGGTCTCAACGATCTTAATTCCTTCTCTTGAGTGTGTAACATATTCATCATGCGCAGGAATGGTAGATACTTCCTTTGATGTAGACGTTTCTTCAATGTTATGCCTCTCTTGTTGATACATCTCCTTCCAAACCTTTTCTATTCTCTCCAACTTCAGAGGCTCAAGCATTGGTTGGGAAGGAGTAATGGGAAAGGTGGAGGAAAATTGATCCAACAAAGGCTTTTTTTTTGGGGAAAACAATATCTCAAACACTTGTTTTAGCAAGTTCTTCAAATAAGCCATAAAGAATTCAGTTAGGGAAGTGGAATAAATGGTAGGTGGAATGGAAGGGATGGTATATGTTAGAGAAGAGATGGTGAATTATGGCATGGAATGGGTGGAAGAGAAGGATAAGAAGTGGTAGAGGAAGATAGAGAGGATTCTACCAAAATGGAAAAGTAGCGGGAGTGGAGGATGGGAGATGGACTAAAATTTCAACAGTGGGTGGAGAGGAAAGGATGGATGGAGGTAGAGTGGAAACAAAAGAAATCAGAACAAAAGAAGGGGGAGAAGACAGAACCTCAGAATCCTTTGGTGGTGATGGCTCTTCCTAAATTGTCTCCATCACTATTGTTCCTGTCTTCTTAGCCTTTTTAGATATGGGCATGTTACCCTTTATTCCTTTCCTTTTGTAAACTTTGGGCTTCTTGGTCGGATGTATTTATTGCACTTTCTTTCTCTCTATATCCCTTGTTTTGGGAGGGAATAGGGCACCCTTGTCAATGGAGCTCATGCTGAATGTACCTTTGTAATATGTTTTCTCCTCATCTTCAATGTCCTATTCTTCCTCCCTTTCTCCCTCCCCATATGTGAGCTCAATATTTTTCTCTTCAAGAAGGGTACTTTTTTCCTCAACCCATTTCTTCATTCTCCTTAATACTACTTGACTAATTACATCAATATTGACCTCTTCCTCCTTGGTCCAATCTAGCAACGAAAGAGGAAAATTAGCCACCCTATTATATGCATCCTCATTGAGAACATTTTTTTCCTCTTTCAATTGATCTGGCACTATGAATAAATTGAGAGTCTAAAAAAATTCAAGGGATACTCTCATATACGTTCTCTTCCTTACCTCTTGATCATTCTCAGAGTTGGCCCAAAATTCTTCAATGTGTAGTCAATGCGCATGAGGCTTTCTAACCTACTTCTATATTTTTCTAATAGGGTCAACAAAACCTTGCACACTATGAGTTAGGAACCTATACTCTTTAATTTCCTTATCCAAATTCTCTAGGGATGAAGCCGACAAACAAGCATACAATCTTCTTCCCAAATTCATGGTGTATGGAACCCCAACTCTATGCTTTGCATGCAATAATTGATGTGAGGTACACAACTACCTTGTGAGCTCCAGTAGTACAATCTTATCCATGGGATAGCTTGGCAGTTGATAATGAGCATGGGACAATCCCTCAATACTAAATTAAGTGAAATTAAGGAATTGGATGAACCAATACAGGAACCTCTTTATCATCACCTTTGCAGAATAAGAAATCCTTGTGCCAAGATCCCCATACAATGTTTTGGTAATATGCATAGTGAATGCATCGTTCACTCTTTTGTAGTGGTGCTTGAATTTTTTTTACTGTAGGTATGGGTAGCATTCAAAAGCTATATAATCATTGGGACCCATCCCAAGAATACCCTTGCAAGTGAGACCTTTGTATGGAAATTTGGCTGCCAAGAGGTAGATGACATATGAATTCATATAAAATTTAAAGTTTTTCTTCATAGCGGAGAATTGCTCATTCATGTTATCGTTGATCATTTTTTCCCAATCAAATTTTATTTCTCCTCTCAAAATCTCATCAATAAAGAAATACATCCACTCCTTAAATGTAGAGGCAATGGAAAAACCCACAATTCTTCCCAATAAGGTGACCAAGTCATTAACTTCCTTGTTAAAGTCACTCTTGTATAGCTTCTTTGGTAATTTGTTCACACTTTCCCGAGGAGTCTTCATCCATTTCCTATTAATCACCTACAAGCAACTACTAGTACCTTCCTTGAAAACCTTATTTGCATAGGCCTTGTTGATTACCTCCATTTGTGAAAATGAAGGAACGCCAAACATCTTGGCTATGGAGGGAACCAACAAATCTTCCATGACTCTCCCATTAGCTATGATGATTCTCTAGGAATTCTTGTGGTAGAACTCCTGGCATACATGAGTTAGCTCAGGAATGATCAATGAAGGTGGAAACCATGTTGCTTGTGCAATCCCACTCCGCCTAATCCTCCTAGACAATTCAATCTTTGGAGCATTGAGGGTCCATTCTTTGAACTCATCGATGTCAATATGGTTAAGGTCGGTGTCAAAAATTTTGTCCCAAGTGGATCAGATTTTTGAGGTCACCTCAACACCATGGAATTAAAACTTCATCTTGGATCCTTTCTCTTCCTTTTCCACTTTTTCCACAAAATTTACAAAATGGCATGTAATATGCAATTTTGACCACATGAAGATGTGATCAATTCTCACATAAATTATGGATAATCATTCTCAAATCATAAAATATAAGTCTTAACATTATCAAATACATGATTAAAATCATTAAAACCATCAATTTGTAAGAATTTTTGACCAAATCTGGGTTTTACAGCTTTGTGGGGATGGAGAATCTGGAAGTCAGAGGATTGCGAGGAAGAACAATGTCGAAGTTGGTCACTTGCGGGTGCCAGTGAGCATAGTGCCATTGAAACGGAAATCCACAAGTGGAAACCCACATTACAGAATCTACATGATGGAATTTCACAACCAATTTTTTGCAACAGAAATTTCGCAATAAATTTCCGCAAAGGTCAAATACTTAGTGAACTTCTTGCTTATTTGTCTCAAGCATGCAGAAAAATGCCTTGTGGAAGTCGAAGGGTATGAAGAAATTTTTAAGGCATTTGATAGGTGGAGTTCTACAAGGGGAATCCCATAAGGGAATTCCCACAAGCAATTTCCACAAGGGGGATTTAGACTCCAAGTTGACTAAAGTTTTATGACATTTGCAAGTTTTAAATTTTAAGTGTTTAGTGTTATAGGAAAATGTATGGTGGTAGTCCATGGTTGAAGTCCTGCAAGCTAAAAATTTGTGGGAATTCACATCATGCAGGGATAGAGAGCTCAAAATTTCACTAAAATGACATTGCAAGAGCGGAATCCCACGCAAGAAATTCCAAGTGCATAATTTGTTTTCACAATGCAAACAATGGTAAAAAAATTAAAACCCGTGATATGAAACTGTTAAAACCAGAGGTTTCATGAATGTTTGATAGAATGAGGGCACAAACACATAAAAATATCATCATTTGGTTTCAAACATCATGAATTTAACAAATGAGAGCTGAAAGGTGGAAATTTTTTTTGCTTCCTCTCTTAGAGTTTAGGACCTAAAAGGGAAATTTTCACTAACTTTCATTCAAGAACAAACCCTTGAGATCTCGATGCAAAAGATAAAGAGATATTGCAAGAGGGTTGTTCTAGGGGATGAATATGATCTAATAAGGGGTTCACCACTAAGTTTAGACTTGGAAAAGATAATGAAATGCAAGATGAAATGAAAAACCCTAATTGAATGCAAAGTGACACTAAATTACCTATAAAAGTGAATGAAACAATACAAAAAGCTACAAAATAGAATGTGTGCACCTGGGAAACTGGAGATGGCTGAATGGAGGTCTGAATCACTGCAAAACCTAACTTTAAAGTTGACGGAGACTCATTCGCCAAGTTGGGTGAATCGGTCTTATTTCTAGGAAACTGTGCAAGAACAGGAATTTGCCCAAAAGGGTATCCAAATCTGTAAAGTCCTGAAAATTGACTAGAACTGAGACTCATTCGCCAAAAGTGGTGAATCAGTCCAATTGGGCTTTTCTAAAGCTTCAAAAGTTGATCCTGATCTTCTTTATCTGCTTTGTCCTTCCTGATTAGTTTCCATATCCAAATCTCTAAATTGCACCCTGTAGGTCTTCTCCAAGGTTATCCAAGGCTTGATGACAACTTTGAAAACTTTGAATGATTTACAACTTTTCTCCAACCTTGCTCCTCATGAAATTTGCAACCTAGACCAAACCCTAGTAATAAGGTGTTGCAAATATTCTTGTAATGGTTGCAATGGATGTAGAATTTGATTCTTGCTTAAATGATGTTGATATTGAATGTAATGCTTGCTTGAATCACAAAATCCTACACCACAATTGTTAGCTCTAAAACAACATGATGCATGAAATCCTTGACATGATGATTAATGCTTGAATGCTACTCTAAAATTCTTGAAAATTTTCTCTTGAATACACTTGAATACTCTTGTGAACACTTGGTTGCTTATTAGATTGCTAGGTGAAAATATGAGTGAAATAACCTTGTATTTATACTTAATTATACAAGAATTCCCAAAATTATAACACTACAAGATGACATCATATCTAGGAGAATAAAATCCCGCAAGAAATTTGAATTAATTTTAATTTTGGGCCACACAGGACTCATTCGGCCAAGATGGCGAGTGAATCCCATCTGGCATAATGTATGGGACTAAAAATCAAAAGTTATTAGAAAGGTGTAAAAATAGGTTTGGGACCCAAAAACCTAGGTGGGACCCATTCACCCAAGGTGGTGAATGAGTCCTAGATCACTAAATCTGGGCCACACAAGCCAGAAAAACCTAAATTATGACTGGGTACCGATTGGTGTTGGGATTATCCTAAAAAAAATACAATAAATGAGGCTTGTGGATGCAAAATAGGGCCAATTAAAGCATAAGAGATCCCAATTATTAATGAAAACCTATAAAAGTGTGAAAGTGGGTCACAACACTTCAAATAAGGCAAGATTAATGTTTATTTTGATTAAAAATGGGTTTATTATATTCAGTTAATTAATAAAGCCTTAGAAAAGTGTGAAAGTGTGTTACAACACTTCATAACACTTTAGCAAGGTACAATTTAAATTCATTGTTCCACAAGGGCCCAAGACCTAATGTGAATGTGTTAACCACATTACAACACTAAATCAAGGCAACATGAAGCCCAACTTCATGAGGGCCCAAACAAGAGTGAAAATGTCCCCAACGACATTTTTCGACACTAAATTTAGCCCCCACTTTAGTGAGAGGATGAACTTGCTTCAAACTCACACTAAAGTAGACAAACACACATCAAGAGGGGTCCAAGTGCACCAATGCCAATAAAATGGGATGACAAAGATCAAGAGGGGTGATCAAGCCCCCGGGATCAAGATCCCATGACAAACCAACACAGGCACAAAAGAACACACATGAGAATAATAACAAGCAACAACAAAGCACAAGCATACATTGTCAAGGACGAAAAGAGAGAAAAGGTAAAAACAAAAGAGAGTTGGATCAAGCTTCGAATGTTTTTCCATCATGGTTTGGATCAAATCTAGGTTGTTTTTCCAAAAAATGCATACTCACTCAGAGGCAACGAAACTTCAAGCTATCCACCAGGTGAGAAGTCCTAAAAGGTGAGAAACATACACTCATGGTTGGGATGCACTCACACACACACACAAGTGGCTATGGGTAAATTCATGCCTCATTCAGGCTTCTCACACAAACCATACCAAAGTTATACCTCCTAATAACTTTAATAAGGGGTCACACAAAAACGATCTTTGAGCTTCATGAGACAAGAAAAATTATGTATGCTTGGAACTCATGAACAAACAGGATGGCTCCATAGGCATGCAAGTTGTATTATGCAAGGTGGTCATATAAATGCAAATGCAATAATGAGGGATGTTCAAAGGATTTTTTCTCAGTTCGTGTGAGGTCTTAACTTAGAGAACTTGGTGCCTAATGTCTCCAAGAGAGGACCAATAAAATAATAAAAGATTCACAACTTAGGGGATGCAGTGCATCACATCAAACCACTAAGAGGAATGTAATGTGTTGAGAGAGATCATGCTCTTAAAAGACATCACACCCAATGTCATCCACAAAGCAAAAAAATCATCATATGAAGTAAGAAAATCGCACCATGAACCATGAAAAAGAAAATTGTAAAAGAATAATGACAATGTATTCCCCCACTTTAAAGAAATTGTTGAACACCATTTTGTGAGCAATTAATTTAAAGTAGCAAATGATAAATTCCAACAATAAATAATACATGAGAGATAACTTGGAAATCCCTATGCCAATTCATATGTTTCCAAATTAAGTTGCGTCATGCAAAAGAAAAGAGAAAAGAGAGGGGTTTCCCCCAAAATGAAAATCCAAACACAAGGGATTTATGGATTTGGGGTCAGTATGTTTCTTGCTACAATATTTTTAGAGAGCTCGAAATTGTTATCATTCCCCAAATACATGTAGAACTGGAAGAATGACACAAAGAGAGCAAAAACAAAGAAAAATATTTTGGGTCAACATGGAAGAGACCTAAATGTCTCAATGCCTTGTGTCATCCCCAAAAGGAAAACACAAGACAAGAAAAAGAATGAAAGGAAAAGAAAAGATAAGGAGAAATATTTTGGGTCAACATGGAAGAGACATAGGGTGTCTTGAAACCTTGCATCATCCCCAAAAGGAAAGCACAAGATAAATGAAAAGAAAAGCTTTTGGGTCAACATGGAAGAGACATAAATTTCTTGACATCTTGCATCATCCCCAAAAGGAAAACAAAAGACAAATGAAAAGATAAAAGAAAAAGGTAAAAGATTGATGACATAGAGAAGAATGAAGGTAGAAATAGAGGATTGTCACAAAGAGAGAGAACATCAAACAAAATGTCACGGGGGATCACATTACGCACATGCAATCACACAAAAGGAAATGAAAATTCAAAAATGCAAAAGATGAGTAAGGCACATGTGATTCAACCTATGAGTAGGTCATCCACCTCCCAGTCATGTTCATTGTATACTAAAGAAGGGAAACTAGCCAAAGGGACAAGAGCAAGTGTCGAAGTAGGAGCAGCACCAAGTTCAACACTCTTTTTAGGAGATTTGTCATCTAAGCTCATGGAAGAGGAAAACAATGTATTCAATTCCTTATGCACCTCTTCGTCAATTTTAGCGATCTCGTCATCATCATCCAAGTTAATCACAACAGGAGGTTGAATGGTAATGTTCATGAAAGAGTTCAATTCTTTTTGCGGTTGTTCTGTTGGATTGTTTTGTTTTGGGGTAGGGGTAGGTTTATCATGCATTACTTCATTCAAGTTTGGATTTTTATTTTCTTTGTTTAATTTTTCATGTAACATGTGAGCAAGGGCACGACGTCTACACCTACGCTCTCTAGCACCTTTGTTTCTTTTAGTTTTATTTTCAACTTTCATTTGTGTATGAGTGGTTGATCAACCATAGGTTTCTTTTCTTCCCAAAAGGGAGGAATGGAAGGGACCTTGGGAGGTTGTTTGACCACTTTCTCTTTGACTTTGTATACTAGTTTTATTCTAGGAGGTGTGATGGGGTTGTTTTCAGTGTCTCTTGGTCATTTGTAGGAGGTAGGTGAATGGTATGTCTTAGGTTGGTTTTGGTTGTTTAGAATTTCTTTAGGTTCAAGCATGGTTTCATCTAGGATGGTAGGGTCAATGGTGGGCGGGGAAATGTTTTAGAGGGATAGCTCTGCTATCTTCTTTTCCTTGAACTTTTCATAGGACAAGAAAAATAAGTCTTCTCGTGGTTTTATAGGTTCCATGGGCTTGGGCCAAAATAAATCTAAGGAAAATTTACCTTTAGAGGACAATGGGTTAAAGCCACTATGGTGGATAGTGAATACTTCATTGTCAAAGGGAAACTTTAATCATTTATACATAACTGAAGGGACAACTTTCATGGAGAAAAGCCATGGATAGCCTAGCTTCACATGAAATTGGTCTAACTACAAGGTGATGGAGAATGAGACATCTAATGTTTTCGGTCCTATTTTCAATGGTAAGGTGATCAATCCCATCATACGGCAAGAAAAACCATTGTGTGTCTTGATCCATGCTTTCAATTTATCGTATATTTCTTGATAGAGCTTACACAAAAGTAAGAATTCCTCGATGATCACATTCTCTCCACAAGCAAGATCTATTAGTATCCCATTATTGGGCTTGTCATAGATACGACTAGTTGTGTAAGAGGACCATCAGGAGCATGTTTAAGTATATCCTTAGAGGAGAAAGCAATGTCAAGAGGATTCTTAGTTCGTCCCTTATGAGGAATGATGTCTATCACTCCTACCATGTCATCCAGAGGGTCATTATTTATGGAATCGTGTTGAATAGAATCATTGTTATCATCATCTGTGTCAACATTCATCACATCATTCTTTGTAGTTTTGTTGGCTTTGACAAATGAAAATTATGTTTCGGCATGGGGTTGGTAAAGATTTGCAAGTTTTGGTTAGGAGGGGCAACAGACTTATTTCCTTGATCACTAACACCTACAATGGAAAGACAACCAAAATCAATGAGGTCTTGCACAAGATGTTTAAGACACTTGCAATGTTCTATGTCATGTCCATTTTTTCAATGATAGTGGTAATAAGCATTTGATCTAAAGCTTGGGGGTAAAGGCTTAGTAGGATCGATTGTTTTGACGAGAGGCAAGGTAATCATTTGTTGTTCTAAATGTTGGGACATTTTGTTATGAACTGTATTGGGTAGGGGAGTGAATTTTCTTTTTGGATACCCATACCTAAAGGGCATCGTAGCTTTAATAGCAGCTACTTGGTTATTGGAAAATTTTGAGTTGGTTGTTGAGGGGGATCGAATTGAAGGAACCCTTTGTTATGTTTTCTAAATGGTTGGGAATTGTTTTGGTTTGCAAGCTCGTATTTCTCAGTTCACCTAGAAGTGGACTTTGTATCTCGACTACTAACCAAATTTTGATAATCACGGAGGGCAGTACACAACTACATGAAGGATGGGAATTTCATCATTGTGAGCTTGTCTTAAATCTTACTTTGCAAATTTTCTATGAACATCTTTTGAAGGTGAGGGTCGGGGACATTGACATTGATTTGGGAATAAAGCGATTGATAGCATGAGATAAAGTCAATTATCTTTCCTTCTTCATTTTGTTTACATCTCATCAAATCGGCCAAGGTCATCTTAGGAGTCATATGCACTTGCAAATGGTTTATGAATGCCTCAACTAGTTCATTAAATGAATGAATTGATTTGTTCGATAAAGAAGAGAACCATTGCAAGGTGGTGTCTTTCAACGACCTAGGAAAAATCTTAGCAAAAAGTTTATCATCAAGGACAAAGTCACTACATAAAGCAGTGTAGGCATTAACATGGTTAGAAGGATCTCCCTTTCCTATGTATTTCTCAAATCTAGGAACCTCTACACCTTGTGTCATTGGTGTTTTCAATATCTCCAAGGACAATGGACTGCTTTTAACATAATATGTAGGTGGGCCATTTTTATTTTGATTGATGGTGGCAACTTGCTTTTGGAGGGATGAAATGGTTTAGAAGAGTTGATTAATGAGAGGGTCATTACTTGTACTATGGGATGGAAGTGACAAAGGTGAAGGGGTGTATGTGTTTATAGAAGAAGTGAATGGAATTATTATAGGTGGTAAAGTGGTAGGAGATATGACGTGTGATGCCACATAGGAACTAGGGATGCTAGCGAGAATACCCAAGGAAGGAATCACATTACTAACTTGTTGCATTGTTGTTGGAACTAGGGATACTAGCAGGAATACCCAAGGTGGCGAATGAGTCTTAGATCACTAAATCTAGGCCACACAAGCTAGAAACACCTAAATTATGATTGGGTATTGATTGGTGTCGAGATTATCCTTGAAAAGATGCAATAAATTAGGCTTGTGGATGCAAAATATGGCCAATTAAAGCATAGGAGAGACCAATTGTTACTGAAAGTCCTAGAAAAGTGTGAAAGTGGGTCACAACACTTTACAACACTTTAAATAAGGCAAGATTAATGTTTATTTTGATTAAAAAGGGGTTTATTATGTTCAATTAATTAATAAAGCCTTAGAAAAGTGTGAAAGTGTGTTACAACACTTCACAACACTTTAGCAAGGTACAATTTAAATTCATTGGTTCACAAGGGCCGAAGACCTAATGTGAATGTGTCAACCACATTACAACACTAAATCAAGGCAACATGAAGCCCAATTTCACAAGGAGGGTCCAAACAAGTGTGAAAATGTCCCCAACAAAAAATTTTGAAACTACAAGGGCATACCTAGTTTGATCAGTGAAATGGTGTTAACGGTGAATTCTCATGGGAAGACCAGAACGAAGCAACAGAAATGTAAAATATCACTCAAATATACCAACTCTCCAAATGCAACAATGTTAAAATGAGTTGGTGGATCCTCATATTTATATGAATAAATGTATTAATGACACATTAAATTCCCTCAAGACAACATGGTACACAATAAAACATTTAAACCTTCATACAAAAACCCGAAGTCTCTAGGGATACAAAAATGTGTAATGTGGATTCCAATGGGTTATGGGAAAATGCAATGTGGAGGCCAGCAAGTTGTGAGACCTAACCAAATATAGGGAAGGAAGATTTGTGAGCCAAAGGATCAATGGCACCACGAATGTGGAATTCCACAATGGAATTCTGCAAGTGTAAACCCACATCAAAAATTCCACAAACGACAAACAAGCAATTGGAACCCAGCTAAGGTAAACCTGCAACCTAGAACCTACAGTGTGGAATCCCACAAAGGGAATTCCACACTATAAAACTCACAAAAGTCCAACCTTAGGAAAAAATTTAAGAATTTTAAGGGGGCCTAAAAATTTCAAAAGCATCCAAGCAAAGAGGCCAAAAGCGAAGGCGAAAGAAAAACTAAACTGACGTAAGCGAAAGCAAAAGGAGGGGGTCCCCATTTCACGGGACGTGTGTGAAAAAGGTATAAAAAACCATTATGAAGGATCTTGAAAAAGACCTGATATTCATCCTCTAATAAAGATTTAGCTATATATGTAATATTCAATTTTTCTTTAGTACCCAAATTAATTTCTTTGGTTTCTTCAATTAAAATGGAGAATCTTTCAGATAGATGAGTACGCGTAAGGGGAAGATGAATGCCCCCATCCTCTAACACCTCAGAGAGGTTTTCATTTGAGGATGCACCCTTTGTTTTTAATTTTGATGGACCTAAAAGTGCCTCAGGGAGGTTTCCACAAGAAGACCCTTGATTATTTTCTTATTTCTTACTTTTGCAGTTAAGGTGTTCATCGTCCCCAAAATTGGTTCCTTGTTGGTCCCAATCAATCAATTTGGGATGGTAGAGTGAAAGGCTAATAGTGAAGATGGAGGTGGAAAAGAGAGGAAACATCCAAATCATCATAAGAGAGTTGGATAATATCTTCTTTGGGGATGTATTCAATGATAATAGATTTCGCATTAATGTTGTTCGATGTGCTAGGTGATGATGCAGGTTTATTTTTCTTCTTATCATAAATCAGTCCTTAATTTTTTGGTTGATTTGATAATTCAACAAGTTTGAGGATACCTTGTTCATTTTCCCCCAATCCTCCTCCTTGATAGTTAACCTTATGTGCCATTTGATGAGCAACTAGATATGCTTTTTGAAAATATTTCAAAAGAGTATGAGAATTCTCAGGTTCCTCACGGTATTACCCATTGGCTAATATCTTCTTCAAATTATTCTTGTGCAAGAGTTCCATTAGACTAAAAGGTGGTTGGACCAATGTTCTTAACTATATTTTCTTGCGGTTTTGGAGATGAAGATGGACATCCATATGTGTGTGGAGAGGGGGCCATGATGCCCACATTAAGTGTGGTGCTCATTTCATACTATCCACAACCTTTGTCGATGATCTTGACCTTGGTGTAGGCGGTTTCAAGAGTGGAGGAAGGTGTGGAATATGCAAGGAAGGTGTCAGGATAAACATATGAGGAAGATGGATTTGCGTTGGATGGTGCAACTTCAACACCTAGACAATGTCGAGAATGGAGGAATGATTCCTCAAGAGCACGATAGTACTCAAAAGGATGTGGATCGGTATGGATGGTGACCTCAATTCCATTTTAGGGGAATTTAAGGAACTGGTGATAGGTGGAAGGGATGACCTACATGGCATGGAGCCATGAGCAGATGAGGTAAATATTATATCGAAGGTTAAGATCAAAGACATGACATGTAGTGTACTGAATAGCTAGACCCACCTGAATAGGAAGGAAAATGGTGCCTTTTGAATATCTCTCGGCATCTTCATAAGCCTTGATTGTAATTATTTGATTGTCCAAATCGGCTTGAATATACCCCACCTATTTGATGAACTTTAGTATACACAAGTTAAGGGTGGAACCATTATCTAGCAAGACCCACTTCACCTTATGTTTAGCAATAAGGACTTCAATGTGAAGAGGATGGTTATGAGCGGGATCAATGGGTGGCATATCATTTTGATGATTCCCAATTGGTATGTAGAGGATAATTGTCCCACAAAAGCTTGAAACTGAGTGGGATCTATGTCATTAGGTGTACGTGCATCCTCTAAATATTTGGTAAGGATTTCTTGATGGATAGGGGAAGACTTCGATAAATTCAAAATGGAGATTTGAGCAAGATTCTTTCCAAGATTATTTAGGATATTATATTGTTGGTTTCCACATGGTTGTTGGGATGAATTTGATGGACCAAGGACTGATATGCAATCATAGTTAGTGGTAACTGCACATTGTGGTTCCTTATCTTTCACTTGAATCATGGGCACTCATGGATTGACTTGAATAATTCAACTGACCACATTATCATAGTTAAAAGAAAATTTAGTATAATCCACATGATTAGTTCAATTTTTTTGACTATTGTTTAAACCAATATTTGCATTGGATGAACAAGCTCCCTGATTATGATTAGGGAAGGCATTTTGGTATATCAATAACTGATCATTTGAAGAGATGGATTGGTTACCCTCAATAGTGATATCCCCTTCATCAATAAGATCTTGTACATAATTCTTAAGCTTCGTACATTTATTTTTAGATTGACCTTTGATCCTATGGTAGTCACAATACTCATTATCCTTATACCAATTAGGCTTCGGTTTGTACTCATCAAACAGTTGGGTGACTGTATATGTAAACACATTAGCTTGGACTAACTTTTGAAAGACATCATCAAGCAGTTGTCTCAAAGGTGTGAAATTATGTTTGGCATTACCTTTGTTGGGAGGACAATGTGTTCCTTAAGGAACAAATATAGCATTGGCTATGGATGGAGTGGGTTTAGTTTGATGGCCTTGAGAGGTGTTTTCTACTTGGATATGCTTAGTGTCTGTGACACCATCATTGACAACATTTTTTTTATTCCAATAATGAGTATTTTTATTGGATGCTTTATCATTGTTCTCTTAGAAAACTTAACTAATCCCTTAGCTATGAGTTCTTTTTGATGGTGACACCTTTGTCAATGACTTTGGAAAAGGTAGACACACAATGAAAATGAAATTTATAAGCCATCTCGGTGAATATTCTCAACAAATATTTTCACCAATTGCTTCTCGAGATGACATAAAGACAACTTGCTTAAGCTCACCACCTTTGTAGATAATTAGCAAAGGTCTCCTAGTATTTTTTGTTTGTCATCAAGTCCATTGTATCTACTTATTTCTCAAGGTTATAAGAGAAGTGGGCCACAAACTTCTACGATAGATCAACAAATTTAAAAATAGACCCACAGTGTAAGAACCACCCTAGCGCTTGTCCACCTAGACTATGAGGGAATAAATGAAGGAGATAGTTGTCATTGTAAACACCTCTTGACAATGCATGTAGAACTCTTGAAGATGATCATGCGGGTCACCCTTTCCCTTATACTTACCAAATTTTGGAATTTCAAAATGTTTTAGGAAAGGTGTTGCGACAATTGATGGATCAAATGGATACGAGCACATTTCCTCAAATTTATAGGACTTCTTTGTGGAGGTTCCTACTTGCAATTCCTTGAGAGCGGTTTTCATATCGTCCCACTCTTTGTTCAAAGGTGTAAATGAGGAAGGAGCTACTAGATTAGATTGAGGTAGGGGAGCATATTGATTATATGAAGGTGGAAGAGGATGTAATGGATCAAGTGGTGGACTAGGATATGTCAATTATGGTGCGATATATGGAGATTTTTGTGATGATTGAAGTGGATTGGTGGATTGTTGGTATTGATTGGGGTATATTTGTTGTTGTAATGGAGGAGATTGGGAATATGATGGAATATTGGGTGGATACTATGAATAGATGTATGGTACACCTTCATAATATTGAACAAGAGGTTATGATGGAGGTGACTAATAATTGTAGGTGGGATGTTGTGGATGATATGGTGATTGTTGGGGATGAGATTGGTGTTGGAGAAAATTGGATTGTAATTCAAGTGGATTGGTGTTGTGGTTTTTTTGTGAATAGTATTGGTAGGCATACTCTTGTGAAGTGTATTTTTGGTGTGGAGTGATAGGATGTGGTTGATGATATGTATCATGAATAGAAGGCTCCAAAAAATATGATGATGTGGGATACTGATGATATCATGGAGAGAAATAGTGAGGTGAAGGATTAGGATATGATTATGGTGGTTGTGCTTGATATTGGGATGAAGGATTGTTTTATGGTTGAGATGGAGGTTATTGATAGGATTGTGAAGGTGATTATTGATAAGATTGTCATGATGGATTAGGAGGTGGTGGAATGGAATGATTAGGATGGAATTGTGGAGTTGGATTTATAGGAGGTGGAGCCTTGGATTAAGATGGAGAAAAAGCATAAGTATGATAAATTAGTTGAGTCAGCAGAGAGGAACATGTGGGGGTGTGGAGGCTAAATAATCAGAGGCAATTCCCACAATACTTCTTGAATGTGAGGGATGAGTGGATGATTGTGATGCTTGGTTTTGGATGTTTTGTGGGATGGAACTCTAGAATTGTGTAGATGGTGTAGGTGTAGGTCCTTAAACATTACTAAAGTTTGGTCCAACTCCCATAATAGGAATCCAAAGAGGAGAAGGTGGTTCCTAAATGGCCACTTCATTTCCAAATTTGGGTAGATACCAAGAATTCTTAGGAGGAGCTTGGAGATCTTGGGAAACTTGACGAGGCTGAGGGACCGAAGAGGACTGAGGAGCCTAAGGCACCTGAGGAGTCAAAGAACTAGCCATACCCAAGTATTGTGTCATATCAAATCTAGGTGGATTTTTGGTGCCTTGCATGAGTAAAGTAGTAAGAATTTGTTCTAAACATTCACCAATGAGACGATCAATCATTTGCACATTGGTTGGATCACTAAGATATTCTTATAGAGTTATTTTTGGTTATGAAACCATTCCTTCCTTGATAAATACTCGACTATGAGGATGATTTGAATTTTTTAGATGACTCTCCATGTTGGTTTGTTGGGATCCTCCATGGGTAGGTAGATTGGGAGGATAAGGTGATTGATGAGATTGTTGCTACTGTTGTTCCATAAGTCTTTTCAATTGTAATCAAGTAACAACAAGCATGAAAGGTGTTATTGGATGGTGAAGATGATATGGATTCCAAGGACAAGACTAAACATGATGGTTGGATGATTGATTAAGTGACTAATTGATGTAACACTCCAATTAAATTTGAGAACTTGATTTGATGACAATAGGATCAATTTCTACTTGAGATAGGCTAAGTTCTCAAGTAGACTAGATGATGGTGAGGAGATAGTTCTTGAGATAGGTAATGTTCCCAAGCATAAATGATGTCAGGGTGAACTAGACCTCTCACTTGAGGTAAGTTGATTTGGCCGAAGATGATTACTAGCTCAAGACAAATGAGGTTCCTAAGCAACCACAAAGAGGATAATATGGATTGGTTGATTGGTTGATTTGGATGCAAAACTTCTCAAATTGATGTTTAGGAGGCTAGATTGTGATGTTTAATGATGGGGATATTGATTAGATATGCCTAGGGATGTCCTTGTGTGTTTAGAAGATGATTCAATGACCTTTAGAAAATGCGACTAGATGAAAGTAGATGATACAGTAGATTGGGAGGTGATAAAAAAAATGATTATAGAATCAAACTCAGAAAACCAAGGGCCACTTATGGTTAAAATGATTCACTCTCAAGTTTTTATATGGCAAATGGATATGCCTAAGAATAGAGCAGATCCACCTATCGACAGAGTGCAGACACCTATAAACAGATCTTCCTTTGAGTAAAGCATATTTGCTTGTCAATAGAGTGTATCTACCCAAGGAGGAGAGCTAGCTAGTGACTAGAAAAGCCTCCAAAGAAAAAATAGATTTTCCTCTAAAAAAACTAGAGCCTCCTATCAAGAACATGTACCCACCTACAATGCATGACCTGGGATGGATATCATATCTACCTATGAACAAAGTGGAGTCTTTTATGGATAGAGAAAATCTTCCCCTAAAGGAAGCATATTTTCCTATGAAAGATTGACCGAATAGAATGACTAGACAAGGAAAATGCAGCCACCTCTGAATAGAGAATAGCCACCTATTAATAGAGTGTATTTTCCCTTGAAGGATGTGTATCCACCTATCAAGAGATAAATGACCTAACAATAAAGTATGACTCAAAAATTGGACAAACACGAATAGGGATGGACAAAAGACACTCACTAGTATCAACAAAAAGACATGCCAAGAAGCACAAGACTAAATTAGTCAAGTGGTGTGTGTTAATCTATCGTAGGTCCACCATTCATGAGGCTAATATCTTGAGATTGGCAAGTAGCATCACTCAATGAGAGTTTGTAGATAGGGATACAGTGGCATAGGCATAAAGTAGCAGCAAGCTCACCTTCTCTCTTTCTTAGGAGGTCATGAGACCTTTCCCAAAGAATTCCTACCTCTACTCAAAGGAATACATGGTGAGTAGCTTCGGGCATGATACTATACCTTGCACTATGGTAGGCAATGATTGAAAGGTCCTAAGCTAGGTTGAATATAGGCGATCTTGTGCATCCTCTAAACACTTGGAAGGTGCATGAGGCACATCCGTGAACAACATCCCATCACAAGTGTGGGTTGAGAATGTCAGTTAAGCTAATCAGAACAAACCTACACTCCTAACTCAAAATCACCCAAGTATCAGAGCTTCACTAAACACGATGTGACTAGATTGGGGTACAAATTTCATTCTCACCCCTTTCTATAACCTACCAGTTCATGTGGTTGAGGTCATCCCTTGGGGTGATGAAATCCCCAAGAAGGTCTCCTAAAGGGAAGGAAATTATAGGTGTTTCTAATCCCCAAGCTCTCCTGTAGTGCAAGGGGAGAGCATACGCACAAGCTAGCACTCCTAGGATGACTCACAAATGGAATTAGATTATTTCACATTTTTTTATCCCTAGGCTCATCAAATGGTGCAAGGGGAGAGCATACACTAACAAAAATCCCAAACACGACAAAAAAAGTTAATTGAACCCTTTAGAAAATGAAGTGTTCCTAGCTAGTTATAAAATACTTACGTATGTCTTTGATCAATTATCCTATAGGAAACAAGTTAGTAGTTTTGATTCATTGATCTTTGAAAAATGAGGCTGCAAATGATTAGGAAACACTCACAGACACATACAGACTTTTTATCTAGTCAGCAATAAATCAGTAACAAATTAAAATTCTAAAATTAAAATGCAAGATCTTTAAACTATTACCAATAGGGTCACCTATGAACAGAGTGAAGACACCCCTAAAGGAAGCACAACTGCCTATCTAGCAAAGTCACCTCTAAAGCCCACCGATCCACCTATGAAAATCTCTAATCTGCCTCTAAATAATGTGGAGTCGCGTATGAAGATTCCAAGTTTATCTACCAGCAAGTCTGCCCATGAAGGTATCGTGTCCACCCATGCAGTGTTGTATCTACCTCTAAAGATGTGAAACTATCTCTGAAGCTAAAACCTGCAACTAGGAAAAATAGAAAAACTATAAGAAACGGGTTAAAAGACCCATGACGTGGGTCCCACTGGGCATGCCAAAAATATGTGTAATGATTTTAACAAACCAAAAATGCAAGGAATTAACAATAAACCAAGCAAATGCAAAAACCAGAACAAACACTCAAGATAAGGGCAAAGAAGCTCAAACCTTCTCCAAATTGGTTGAAATGGAGTTGATGAAGAGCTTGACGTCATGATTGCCCCATGGATTTGATTAGATGTGTGCTCAATGTTGATTTTGGCTACATAACACCTTCATTTTTCTCAGTTTTGGTCTCAAGATTGCATGAAAAGCTTAAGGTTGCACGAAGGCTTGTAATTGATAATCCTAAAAAATGATTGTATAGTCATTTACCAAGGGGAGAGGAAGATGGACAGCTAAGATGGAGGGATGGAAAGATTAAGGAGGAATCTCAACCTTTGTGGTGATTACACTTATCATCATGAGAGGGAAAGAGAGGAAAGAGGATACTTTCAAAGTACCCTAGGAGTATGGGAAACTCCCTCATAAAAGGGATTTCTTATCCAGTCTTCCCAAATCATTGAGGGGATTTGACAAGGGCAATTAAAAATTCCCTTTTAATGCACAAGGGGAAGACATAAGGAATTGAAAATTCCTTGAGGGACAAGGGAAAATAAAATGAAAGAATTTATGAAAGGGTTGACTAAGGGGAGTTCCATGAATGGAAAAGGGATTAGGTTTGTTTAATCCTAAGATTAGATTGTGCAAGTATGAGGGTTAGATGAGGGATTAGATTAATGATGAGGATTAAGAACCCACTTGCAAAAGTTGGAGGATGTGACACCTCCTAATCATGGATTAGGAATGTGCACATCCTAATAATAATATTAAGCAGGTGGATTAGGATTAGGCTAAAATTATGGAGGATTTGACTAGGAGAGAGAAAGTGATCCCATAGGATAAATGACTAAATTAGATAAATTGGTCTATTTATTTAATTTAAAGAAGAATGGTTAAATGCAATAAGGCATTCAATTATTTAATTAAATACCTTAGGGATTTAGAGGACTTTAGGAAAATTAGTATTATTAATTAAATAAATTAATACTATTTGATTAATGTGGATGGGAAGGGATAATAGATGAAATAAAGATAATTTGACCAAATGTGAATGGTCAAATTTAGGTGTTTACAATAACTTCACCCAAGGATAAAATAATAAAAGTTGACTATCTTATTTTTCTTATACATCTTGTTTGTCCACCTCAACAAGACAACTTGCTCGTTCACATTCATTATTTATTAATCAGTGTGTGTTATGAAAGTTAGGAATGCCTATAAAATGAAATAAACTATTATATTCTAGATAGTCTACCTTAAGATGTTGTCTATTCACACTCAACAAATTAGTTTTTTCCAACTATGCTTCTCACATTATCTTTCCAAATTGAGATTTAATTGAACCTCCACATGTAGCAATCTTTTCTTTTCTTTTCATATGCATCATATTCTAGGGAATGCCTAACATGAAGATATTCTTCCTTAGCTTTCTATTTTAAATACTGATATTTCATTTCCATTTGTGATTTTTTTCATAATCTTTACCACATATTTTCTATGGTGTCAATTTTTAGCTACAACTTCTTGTCCCTAAAATTTTTTCAACTACAAATCTTACATGTGCATTATATCAGAGATTCATCTTTGTGTATATTCTCCACTAGTTCAATGAACATGTACTTTAACAACCAATCAATATTTTTTTTATCCCACTCATGCTCCATTTTTATTTGACTTTTCTTTTCCGCTTTCATGCAAGACCTACAATTTTGTTATCCTTTATTAAGTTTGATTTATTAATATTATCATTCTTGGTACCTTGAGACTCATGTGATTGTGGAACATAATTTGGGGAATTATCATCCAAATCATTCCAAACTTCCTCTAAGGTGTTACCTTTCATTAATAGATTGTACAAATCCTAATGTTGTGTAATATCCCTAAATAGGGATAATAGAAAAACAACAATATCTCCAAAAACATGAAATAAAACATTTTGAAATTTTATTTGCAAATATAAAACCCCTCAAAAAACTTAGATCTATGCTCAAAATATTTTTTTTATTTTTTTATGATTTTATAGGAATTTCTAAATATGAAAAAAAATACAAAAATCTAATAAAACTACACAAAAATTTCAAAAATAGAATTCATTATTTTTACTTTTTTTTTAGATGAATGTAACTAGTAATATACATGTTAATGCTCAAATACCTCAAAAAATGCCTTCAAAACCCAAGCTACCCTTGCCAAAACCCTCAAAAAATTAGTGTTCTAAAGGTTGGTTCCACTTGTCATTTTTTGTTGTTATCTTTAATGATGCTCAGTAACATGAAGACACCTTGTTGTAGATTATCCAAATCATAAGTTGATGCTTTGAATCTCACCTCCAAAAATGCCCTCCAAACCTAATAAAGAGTTGCATATTTGAAAATTGATGTGCTAGGGTTTCACAAACCAAAGCTCTTCCATCAAAACATACCCTTCTGACTAAGGGGAGCTTGTATGTCTCTCTAAAACTAGGCATACTCAAGGGTTTTAGACCTTAAGACAAGTTGCAACAAAAATAAATAGAAAAATCACAACATAATGAGCTCTAAAAGACCCCTAGAGAGTTATATAATAATTCCCAAAGAGATGAACTAATCTCAGCCCTTGATTCACCACCTCTTAATCCAATGCTCCACATTGAAAACCTAAAAATTGATCCAATAAGCTCCTTGAAAACCCATGTCCCCTTTTCCTTTTTTATCACATTCTTTTTAAAATCACTTAAAGTATATAAAAAGGGGGACAACTTAAGTCTTTTGGCCAGGAGTTACTTAAGTTGCCTAAAAATGTGTGCCTACAACTTAAAATGACTTAAGTTCACTTAATTTGCATAAAAAGACGTGCACACAACTTAAGAATATAGTATAATACAATCCAAAAACTCCATACTTACCCCATAATGATCTACATCCTCTTCCTCTTAAGTAATACAGGGAAAGGACATCCAATGTGTTAGTAATCTTCATGATTTGAGTTGGGGACATTACAGTCCTCCCCACCTAAACAATTATATTCCTCAAGTATTGGTAGACTAGGATGCTTAAGAATCTCCTCTCCTTCCCATGTTGCATCCTCCAAAGGAAATTTTTTCCATTTAATGAGATATTCAAAAATTACCTTATTCCTTAATCTTTTCTCACTCGCTTGCAAAATTATTTCTAGAATAAGTATCAATTTACCTTCATCCATGGAAAGAAGTTCTATAGAAAGAGTCACATGTTGTCCAAGAGCCCTCTCAAGGCATGAAACATGGAATACATTGTGAATTTTTCTTGTAGCCGGTAACTCTAACTCATATAATACTTCACCAATTCTTTTGATCACCTTGAAAGACTCATAAAACCTTGGTTTAAGTTTTTCTTCTCCACTTACCTTCAATGAATATTGCATATAAGGTTGAAGACACCAAAACCATGTCTCCCACCTCAAAAGACCTCTCAACCTGATGGCGATTAGTATTTTTTTTTTGTTGTTCCTATGCAGTCTAAATATTATCCTTAAGTTCCTTAAGGATCTCTTGATTCTCTTTTTCCCTCTCAAGAGCTTTTGGAGCTCTAGAATCAGAAAAAAACAAAACCCACAACTATAGAAGCTTCATAACCATGCAAATATTTGAAAGGAGTCATACTTGTTCTCATATGATATGTAGTGTTGTAACAAAATTCTACCAAATGTTACCACCTTGCCCATGCTTTTTGTTGCCATGAGACATAGTTCCTCAAGTAACCTTCAAGCCATTTGTTTATGATCTTAGTTTGACCATCTATTTGTGGATGCTAACTAGTGTTATGATTGAGTTATGTTCCAACCAACTTCATCAACTCTTGCAAAAAAGTGTTGATGAATATGCGATCTCTATCACTTACAATTCTTTTTGGCACACCATGAAGTTTGAATACTTGTTCAAAAAATAGACCAGAAACTTGTGGTGCTTTAAAATCAAAAGGTATTGGCATGAAATGATCATATTTAGTGATTCTATCCCCCACAACAAAAATGCAATCCTTGCCATTGACCTTAGGAAGCCTGGTAATAAAATCCATTGATATTTGTTCCCACTTTTGATTGGGAATGGGAAGTGGTTGTAACAACCTTGTTGGGAAAGAAACTTCATCCTTATTTCTTTGGAACTCTATGCATTCCGTCACATGTTTGAGGGAATCATATTTCATACCTTTCCACTAGAATCTTTCATGAATGTATTTGTATGTCTTCAAATAACCTAGATGACTAGCAAGTTGATTGTTATGGACAACAATAAGAATCTTATATTTGAGCTTCTTGTTTGATACTAAATATATTTTATCCTTATAATAGATGGATTCATTCAGCACTTTATACCTTCCATCATCGATTTTATTATCTAGAATATCACAAGCATGCTGATTTTTTGAATATTTTGCTAATATGTGATCCTTCCAAGAAGCTGAAATTTTTTAAAGTGAGCAAAATGAAAGGTTTCTAGATAATGCATCAACAACAACATTATTTTTCCTTGAAAAATTCAATGTCAAAATCATACCCTTGAATCTTACTTACCCAACGTTGTCTCTCATTTAATCCTTTTTTATCCATGAAATACTTGAGGCTATTATGATCAATCCTCACTATAAACTTTTTTCCCACAATATATTGATGAAACTTTTTAAGTGCATGTATGATTACCAACATTTCCTTGTCATACGTAGAGAACCTCCTTTCAACCTCATTCAATTTTCGGCTCTCATAAGCAATTGGATTCTTGTCTTTCACCAAAATAGCCCCAATATCAATACAAGATGCATCACACTCAAGCACAAAAGGTTTAGAGAAATTCGGTAGAGCCAAAACATGAGAATTACTCATTACCTTCTTAAGATGATCCATGATTCTTTGGGTCTCAACCATCCAAAAAAAGGCATCCTTATTGGTAAAATTTGTCAAAGGAGCACGGTTAATGAAGAAAACCACTTCACAAATCATCTATAATATGTGTATAGACCAATGAAGCCCCTCAATTGGGACACGTTATTTGGTGGTGGCCAATCAAGTATAGCTTGAATCTTATCCTCATGTGCCTTCACTCCACCATTTTTGATGACATATCCCAAATATAATGGCTCGATCATACCAAACTCACACTTAGAGGCTTTCACAAAAATGAAGTTAGCTTCTAAGATGCGTAACACCTCATCAAGATTTCAAATATGCTCCTCCCATGTCCTATTGCATACTAAGATGTCATCAAAGAAAACCAACACAATTTTTGGTAACTACTTGTTGAATACATGGTTCATGTAGGACTGAAAAGTAGCTAGAGCATTCAATAACCCAAAGGGCATCACCAAATACTCAAAATTTCCATAGTGGCACCTAAAAGTTGTTTTGTGCACATCCTATTGTCATAGTCGAATCGAATGGTATCCTGAATGAAGATCTATTTTGGAGAAATAGACCGCTCCATGTAGCTCATCCATCAACTCGTTAATACACAAAATAGGATGCTTTTTCTTGATGGTATTCTTATTTAGTGCATGATAATGAATACGCATCCTCATAGTACCATCCTTCTTCACCAAGACAACAAAAGAAGTGAAGGGACTAGAACTAGGTTGTATATGTCCTACATCCAATAACTCCCAAATAGTCTTCTCAATATCATCCTTGAATCATTTAGGATGACGGTAGAGGTCGGTAACAACTGGCTTGCTATCCACAAGCTCAATAACATGCCCAAATCCATGATTTGAGGTAGTCCATGTGGTAGATCTGAAAATACAACAATTTTCTTGTCTAACAAGCCTTGTATGTCAACATGATATCCACATTTTCTTATATCGGTAGACTTATTTGAAATGAAACAATATACTACCCACTTAGCCTCTGAATACTAAAAAACTCCCTCCATCCTCCTAGCTAAAATAATTCTAGGAGCATTTCCACCTTCTAACCACTATTGTGAAACTCAACTGCATAGTCTTAAAGTCTATGACATATGGATTTATTGAATGCAACCACTGAAAACCCAACACAACATTGGTATCCTCAATGTCAACCATATAAAATTCATCAGTAAAGGTGCAATTTCCCAAGGTCGTACTCAATTTTGGGACATGATTAACACAACACATCGTGCCACTCGTTGTCTACACTCAGAAACTAGCATAATCCTCAACTTGCAAGCCCCACTTCTTCACATAAGATGAATAAATAAAGTTGTGGGTAGCCCCACTATCAATTAGCACAACTCATTGTCCTTACATGATTCCCATTACTTTGAATTTTTTAATATGAGGATTGGTAGTGATGGTTGCAATTGCACCATCCATCTAGGCCAAATCATCTTAGTGCTCATCTATGTTTATCTCCCCATCCATCTTCTCATGTTTCTCATCAAGAACTTGTGTCTCCTCCAACTCATCATCACTAGGTTCCTCAAAGACCTCAATCTAATGGGCCTTGTGATGGGTTCATTGTAATCCTCATCATTTAATTTATCAATCAAAGGTGGTGTCCATGGCTATCTACAAGAGAGAAAGTAGAAAACTTGCTTGACAGTCTATTCTACTTGCAGAAATAAATCCTCTTTACATGAAAGGGAACTAATCTAAGGAAAACTTAAAAGAATTGAAAAGGATAAACTACTTCACACTTGTTGGAAATGAAAATCTTGCTTGAATTCAAATTTACTCTAGAAAGTTGGAAATACATTGCTGGAAATGAAACTAAAACTATCTTATTTCCTCAGGCTAAAACAAGCCTTTCTAATCCCCCCTATTTTCTCAAATTATTACATTGTATTTATAGAATTCATATTCTATATCTATCCAACCAATCCACTAAGAATGTGGATCCAAGATCCTATTTTTGAGGGGTCATTTACAAAACTCTAAAAAACTGAAGTTGATGTCCTCCATCACGCCACCTTTATCTCAATCATTTTTTGTCACGTACTGCTCCTTCCCTTATGCAAATCACACCAAATTCTCAAAATGGTTTTTATCCCTTCCAATATACTTTCCATATCATTTTTAATTTTTGAATTTTGTTGAGAAATGAGGGAGAGATCACTGTTTTACTGAGACTGCATTTTTGAAAATTTTTGGGAGCCTAATTTTTAGGGAACCTTCAGTTCTCCATGTGAATGAAGGGATTGTTCTTCAATTTGCTTGACCAAATATTTTTTGATTATCTTGAAGAACATTCTACTATCATTAATGGCACTTGATTGCTTTGATACTAGAGGAGTCTTCTTTATCTTCTCATAATGTCTTCAAAGCCTTGTCTAGAGTTGATGTCTGGAGCTCTTAATTGCAAGTGTGTGTAGCATCTTCTTACCATGAGTTTATTTAACAACTCATTTATTTGCATTATATCATCTTAAACACTTCTTGGAGACATATTAGAGGCAATTTGGATCACATTTAATTACTAAAAATAAATCAAATATTTACTTTATATTCTACTTTAAACAAGCTAAAGAACTTTCAATCATTACTCAAATCCACTTTAACACTAATGCATTAGGAAGAAATAGATGATTTTCTTTGATAAAATATGGCACAATTTATGGTCTCATCACCTTTCCCCCACTTTTACACTTATTTCCAAGTGTCCAAGGCTCACAACAATCAAGCAAATCCTCTTTCATCTCAACCCATCTCTCAAATCACAAGATGCACCACCAATCGGCTTCTAGACATCTCACCCATTGGTCTACTATATTTTGGTTTCTTATCCTTCCTTTGCGGAAAACTTTGCGATAAAGATCTCTATGGAGACTTGCTAGGAAACCTAACATGTGGTGTAGATAGCTCCATATCCCTTGCACACTTAATAACATCCTGCAAGGTTGGAAGATCAAAATATTTGACCCAACCTCTAAGAGATTCTGAAAAACCCTCTATGAACCACAAAATCAACCTCTTAGACACATCAGAAACCATTACTGACAACAATTTTTCTGTAATGTATGCATCAAGTTTCCCAACCTATCTCAATTGAGCCAACTCTCTAGAGTGTGCCTATGAATCCTTGCAATCAAACCACTCTATCAATGTACCACAAAGCTGATCATAAGAGACTATTGCACTATGGCCTTGTGTCACTAAACCATGATACCACCACTTGAATGTGCAACTCCTTCAAGGTTAAGGGTAGAAATTTGATGGCCTCAATAGCCTTCGTCTGATTCAGGGCAAGGTAAGTATCCAATTTTTTAATCCAATCCCTAGTTTACTCTTAGATGATCCATCAAAACTCAGCGAGGATAGACATCCCAACCTTTTCTACAACCCATAATTTTGCTTCCCTTGATTCCACTATTTTTGCTTTGGCTTGGTGTATTTGGTGACCTCTAATTAATCTCAAAATGAGATGGTTGATTGAAAATCTACCCCCAAAGCTTGGTACTTAACCAAAATTTTAGCATCCTCATTGTCTTCCATAGGTTTCTCTTACATCTGCTCATCCTCTTGTATAAATGTAGGCATGAAGGGTCTAGATTGTGATGAACCTGAAGGTTTGTTGGTAGAATGTTAATTGTTTTATGTTGCTTTGCTATTTTCCTCTCTTTCCACATGCACCATGTTTCTTCCATTTGTTGTATTGTGAGCCATTTGACTTAAATATAGATTGGTGTTTAGTAATTGTCTTAGCATTTCTGCAAATATATGTTTTACATCCTTGTCACTTGATGATGGTTGTTGATCATTTCCTGCCATCATTTCCTTATATTTTTCTAGGTTATGACCACCTTTTCCATGCATACAACCAACCCAAACAGGTTGCCCATTCTTGCAACTCTGATACCACTATAATATCCCTAAATAGGGATAATAAGAAAACAACAATATCTCCAAAAATATGCAATAAAAAAATTGAAATTTTATTTGCAAATAGAAAACCCCTCAACAAACTCAAATCTATGCTCAAAATTATTTTTTTATTTTTTAATGATTTTATAGGAATTTATGAATATGAAAAAAATTACAAAAAATCCACTAAAACTGCCCAAGAATTTTAGAAACAGATTTCATTATTTTTCTTTTTTTTATATGAGATGAATGTAACTATAAATATACATGTTAATACCCAAATGCCTCAGAAAATGCCTTCAAAACCCTAGTCACCCTTGCCAAAACCCTCAGAAAATTAGCACTAGGTCTGTTCCACTTGTCCTTTTTTGTTGCTATCTTCAATGATGCTCAATAAGATGAAGACACTTTGATGTAGATTATCCAAATATGAACTTGATGCTTTGAATCTCACCTCCAAAAATGGCCTCCGAACCTAATAAAGAATAGTAGCTATGAAAATTAATGAGTTAAGGTTTCACAAACCAAAGCTCTTCCATCAAAACACACCCTTTTGACTAAGGGGAGCCTGTATGTCTCTCTGAAACCAAGGATACTCAAGGGTTTCAGACCTTAAGTCATGTTGTAGCAGCAATAAACAAAAAACTCACAACATAATGAGCTCTAAAAAACCTTTAGAGAGATATAATAATTCCTAAAAAAGATGAATTAATCTCAGCCCTTGATTCACCACCTCTTAATCCAATGCTCCACATTGAAAACCTAAAAATTGATCCAATAAGCTCCTTGAAAACCCATGCCCCCTTTTCCTTTTTATCACATGTTTTTAAAATCTCTTAAAGTACATAAAAAGGGGACAACTTAAGGCTTTTGGCTAGGAGTGGCTTAAGTTTCCTAAAATGACATGCCCACAACTTAAAATGACTTAAGTTCACTTAAGCTGCATAAAAAGATGTGCACACAACTTAAGAATAAAATATAATACAAGTCAAAGACTCCATACTTACCCAATAATGCTCTACATCCTCTTCCTTTTGGGTAATCCAAGGAAAGGACAACCAATGTGCTTATAATCTTCATGATTTAAGTTGGGGACATTACATGTTGTAGCTTGATATTCATCTAATATATTACAAACATTTCCTAATTACGACATTATGTTTCTACATTTTGATGACCTCCCTTTAGGTCACTTTCAAAAAACTTGTTCATGCTCAACATCTCTCACAAACTAAAAGTTACAAAAAATCATTTTTTTAAGCTCGCAATTCACCATTAAAGACTCAACACTAACAATTTTTCATACAAGTTGCTCATTCTGAAGGTTAACATCTTCTTTTGGATTTTGATGCAAAGAAAGATTCTAACTTTGGACACTCTTTGTAGAAGGAGAGTTGCTTTTCCAAATAGAAGTGTGTTGTGTAAGTGTGATGTGGAAAGCACTTTTCATCTCTTCCTCAGTTGTAATTTTTCCACCCTCATTTGGAGTAGGTTCCTCTCTCTGTGAAATCTCGACTGGGTGTTTCCTAATTCTTTGCAAAGTTTTGTTGAACAAATGTCCCTCGCCTAATCCTTCTTTTTAGTTACTCTAGTCCCTTATGGACCCCCACATTGCCTGGGGCTTATGGAAGGAACAAAATAATAGTTTTTAGAGATGCTAAGCTGAAAGAGGATATTATTTCCTGATTCTTTGCAAAGTTTTGTTGAATAGTGGATTTTTCCCTCGCCTAATTCTTCTCTTCGGTTACTCTGGGCCCTTATGGACCCCTACATTACCTAGGGCTTATGGAAGGAGCAAAATAATAGTTTTTAGAGATGCTAAGCTGAAAGAGGATATTATTTTTCTAAAAATCTAGAGGGCCATTGCTGAGAACTTTTCTTTACAGTTTATGTACTCTCCTCGAGGTATCCCGATCATTTCTTTGATTGGCTATGATCTTTTGGTTGCTACAAATTCAAGGCTTACCTCTTAATTATCTTGTCCTATCAAATCTTGTAATAGTGCTAGAGAGAATACTACTTGGAAGTGCCCTCCTCTGGGATGGGTCAAAGTTAATTTTGATGGGAAACCAAGGGGAACCCTGGGCCTGTAGGTTGTGGGGGGTGTTGAGGGACGAAGAAGGTAAGTTCTTATGTATGGTGGCACTCCCATTGGGAAACCAGACCAATCATCACATTGAGGTCGAAGTTGCTTACATCAGCATCAAAGCTACGTTGGACATGGGTATTTCTAAAGTGTGCATGGACGGTGACTGCCACAACATTGTCAAGTGTTTGAATGGAATTCAGAATCCGAATTGGATGATCAAGGCACTTATTAATGATTATATCATGATGTTAAGGTCATTTGAAGAGACCAATATATCTCATACTTACAGGGAAGGAAATTCCCTAGCAGATTTCTTTGCTAATGAAGTTGTAAGTCTTATTAATTATAAGTCATGGGAAGAGTACTCTTCCCTTCCTGAGAGGGATAAACTATTATTATGAAATGACAGTTAATCTTGAGTTTTTGATAGGGGTGATCAAGTAATTATCTCCCCTTTGCATGCCACACACTTTATGGGTTGTGTTTAGCCCAATCTTGAGACCATTTACTTTTTTTGAAGTGTTATTGGGCTCTAGTTTTTGCTATTGCTTGGCATTGCTACAATGGGCAGGGATAGAATCAGGCTTGAACCCATCTCCTGCGATAAATGGAAGAACAAACACAGAGTCTGGTGGATTCTAAAACATGGGCATTTCACACCTTATTTAGAGGGGCTTCAATTTTTTGACCATGAAGCCTCTGATAAATTTGTTTGATGTTGGCATAATAGGTGCTTGAAGGTGGATGGGATTGAGTTTAACATCACTGAAGACTTCATTTCATTCATTACTAGCCTGTCGACAGAGGGGTGCAAATTCTACAAAGAAAGGAAAAGTAATGAAGATGCAATGGATCAATTCTTTAAGGGTAATGAGAAGGATGGCCTGGTGAAACTTCCCTCTTGAGGTTATGACCATCTTTTGCTCAAGCGCATTTGGACCAATGTTGTAGAAGTTATCATGAGGTATGTAACCCTCAATGGTTAGTTTTTTGCTATCTTAGGGTATCATTTCACACTGCTAAACCATTTTAGACATGATTTGCATGTTTCGTTTATGTTTTTTCTTCTCTCCTCATTGGAGGTTTCAGTCTATGGCCACCTCAAGAATCATAGGACCCCTGTGCTCCATGAAGGGTTCATCTTGCTCATCATGGAGCATGTGAGAGCTAGCACTCTGGCTAAATTTATCAAGGGAAAAGATAAGACCATTAGTGATGATTCCTTTTCTTCCAGTTCAGATACTGATGATGATGATGATGGGGATGAAGAGTGGAATGTCAATGAAGAAAACACTATTGTGGTCTCATCATCCCTTGTTGACTCTCACTCTAAATAGAGGAAGAGGGGGACTCTGAAAAAGAAGGGTCCCACCAAGAAACTGGTCATTCATGGGATGGATTCTGGTGGGTCCTTGTCTGGTGAGGGTGACTCTGCACGGAAAAAGGTTGGGCCTTAATGGTGGACAACCAAAAAGAAGGCTATGTTGCATTGTTCAAATTATGAAGATTCTGGGAAGGGTGAGGAAGAGCATTCAGTTGAGTTGGAGGACAATGTTGACTTAGGGCTTCGTTGGAGGGCTTCTAAGAGATTGGCTAAGATGCATAGGTCAGAATCTAAAGGTTGTGGAATGGGTGAGAAAGAGGAACCGGAATAGGTGAAGGACACAACTGAAAATGTTGTAATTGTGGAAGATTCTCCTACTTGGAAAAATCTTCCTCATGTTGTCAACGATGATGGTGATAAGGTTATTGAGGATTCTTTGGTGGAGAAGGGTTACCCAACCTTGGATAAGCCAAAAATTTCAAATGTTAATCCTCTTTCTGAGCATTTCTCCTATCTTGATGATGATAACACTTTTGTGAGTTGTTGGACATGGCTAGTGTTGGCGCCACTTGTAGCTTCAAACTCACCGAATGGGTGATGAAGGAGTTTAATAAGGTGAACATTAAAATCAGAGGCTTGAAGGAGAATTTGGCTAATCAGCCAAAAGGGTCATCCTCGGATTTGCTCATTGAGAGGATGGTGGATCTAGAATGTTCCTTTTCTTATTTAAAAGTTGAGTGTGAAATCCACCTATGTGAGTTGGAGGGCAAGATCAAGGAAAATAATGAGGATATCAAAAATCTCTTGTAGATTAGCCATATGTCTATCAAAAACCGTGTGGATTCTCTCAAGGTACTCCTTGAAAAAATTAGCCTATTGCGAGAGGATCAAATGCATTTTGCTAAAATGTATGAGAAGGATCAAGCTTCCAAGGGGAAGGGTAAGAAGAGTTCCAAAGAGGAGGCTAAAGGCTCGAGTTCTAAAATGAGGGGTAGTCTAAGGAAATCTTTTAAAGAAAAAAAATGAGAATTGATGGATATGGTTGACTTGCACTACAATCAGGAGATTGAGGTGGCCAATACTTTGAAAATTCTGAAGTGATTCTCTTGTTTTTGGTATGTTATAGCTATTTTTTTTGTTATTTGTCAGTTGTTTGTTGGTTTTTTTGGGCTATTGGTTGCTGCTAGTGCCTTATTTGATCTTTTCTTTGCTTAGCAGCATTTTGATGTAACTTGTTGTAAAGGGTTTCGAGTCCCTTCAAAACCTATTTTCCCATATAATCAAAACAATTTTTCATAAGGTCTATATTATGTAACAATGAAACTAAATAATAAACAAGAAAGAATTATAGAATATAGATCCCTAGAGCCTAGATGTAGATGTCTCCCTACTCAATATCAATTGTAATTTTAGGCATCCTAAATTTACCGCCAATATACATGACCATTCTAGGATTTACATGCACCTCAAAGTGCAAGAAAATTGTAATGGTGAAATTCGTATACCTTACCAATTCCCATTTAGTTTTGCATCCATTTTGAGAGAATGGTCTACTTTCAATTGGAGCACCTAAAAGGAATCAAAATCTACATATAGATACTAGGACGCGTGCATGATTGAAAAGTGTTGTCTTTGATTATTAGCATGACCATAAAGTCGATATTTTGGGGGATTTGACCTAAGATACCTAGTCCCCTAGAAATTTGATAGCCCTAAAATGGTGTGTGCAAGAAATTGAGTCCACTTTTTGGCCAAAAAGTGGAAGTGTTTTTCTTGATTTTTAGAATTGATCACATTTCACCTAAAAATTTGAAGCACTTAAAGATCGAATCTTAAAAAAAGTAAGTAATATGAAATGCAGTACTCAGAATCTAGTTTCCAAATATATAATTTATTTTAGTACCCAAATGATACAAATTGGTTTTCAATAGGCATTTCTAAAAACCACTATTTAAAAGTCACTTTTTCAAGACCATACAATGCATGTGTATGTCAACCATATTTTGACCTAAATAAAAGTATTTTTTTGAATCCTTTTGATAAAGGATCTATAAGACACTGAAGATTGTTCACGATATTTTTTTGTATTTTTTTAATAGTTTTTTATTAATTTTTATTGGGCGTACGTAATTGTTGTTTTAAAAACCCATGTACGTCATGCATAAGATGACCTAAACTTATCATTTTTTGATTCTTTTCAAATTGAAAAGAATTGTCTAAAGATTATTCACATATAATTTTTTTTCAAAAAGTTATTTTAATAAAAAGTTATTAAAATAATAAAAAAACATGTTATTTCAAGTTTATGGACCAATTTCATTGAAAATTATTTGAAAAATAGAAAAATAATCTAATTGTAAAAAAAAACATATTTGAAATCTACACAATCTCATCTATAATGGGTTTTAATTTAGTCAAAAAAAAAATGTAAAAAACATCTTCAAACATATGTTTAAAGTCACTCTTTTCTAGTGACACTGACATGACCTTCATGTTGCAGGTCAAAGCAGGTCCAAAGCTAAGAGTTGCCTCCCCAAGCCTTTTTTCTGACCCGAAACCCATAGCAAAAACCAAGTCGAAAATTGAAATTTCAAGAAACAAGATCCCATTTCTAAATGGGATCCTATTTAGATTTTTTAAAATTTTAACCATTTATGAAATGGGATCCCGTTTCTAGAAAACGATATCCTATTTCTAGAAAATGAGATCTCGCTTTTAGTTTGGGGTCCCAAAGCGAAACAGGATCTCATTTCATAAAAAGCGGGATCCCATTTCAGAAAAGCGGGATCTCGTTTCACTTTTCTCAATTTCATATTTTTGGCTGTCTAAAACTTCCACAATAAGTGGACTCATCTTGATTTTACCCAAAATTATTCTTAAATATGACCAATCTTCATTGTAAAATAAACAAGAAATGAATTAGGCAAGCCAAGAACAAAAAGTGTACATTGTATGAAATCAAATCCACTACAAATGATCAGATCCACATCAACAAAAATGACCCAAATTCACAGACTCAACATACCATGGAGTACAAAGACTATTTTAGGTCTAAGGTGAAAGGAAACTTGTAGCCATCTAATGACAATTTCCACATAACCCAATAGAAAATCTATGCAAATAAGTATTCAGAATCCACATGCAAGTGAATAGACAACATACCCATTAAAAGATGACACAAGATATACCTTGGAAAAACCCTCAATGATGGAAAAACCCAGCCTCCAAAAGCGTCCATGTTCAATTTATTATTCAACAATAAACATTGCAATACATCTTCAGAGCCTCTATGAACACCTCTAAAACATCACGCTTCTTCAATGCATCCTCTATGTGTCCAAGCATGTAGCCACACATCTCATGCCATGCTTCACATATGCACTCTTCAAAAGAAGACTCAAAACCTCAACAAGCCAACCTTAGACAACTACCCTTGTGTTTTCTTTTATAGAAACAAGCTCACACAAAACCACCAAGTGGTATTACATAAAACCATGTGACTAAAACCATGAAATTACAAAACCATGACCCCACATTTAATATCGGATACTTTATTAATTAACTTTCCTTGATATTAAATAAATACATTTTTACAACTTACATTCAACTTATGTCCCAATGTTACATACAACATATAAAGTGGCCCCTAGAATGATAACTCTTAGTGATATATGTACTTCTAAGTCCCCCTAGGTGCACCACACACATAATAATAAATTAAACATTATAAACATTATGCAAGGTGTACAACAACTAATTCCTAACATTCTCCCACTTGTATAAATTGCATAAGGGGTAATATAAAACATAAAACATAAACAAGGGAACAATCCCTATAGCAACATATACCATCAAGGAATCAAAGTGCTCCATGTGCTCCATCAAGATAGTTGTAACAAGAAACAAGGTGACCATCACCTCAAGAATGAATGCTCTCATCCTCCATCATGCCAATGCACAAAGATAAGAAGTCATCCAAAGAGATACCACACAATCTATCACAAAGAAGTATGAGTCTTGCCTTCAACTGATATACCAATACACAAACACGAAAGTGATCCCACAATAATGGGTTACAGCTTTTGGCCAAACTTGACATTAAAATCAAGATTTTCACCGCATTCACTTTCTTACACCTATAGCAGCTAAACCATTGGTTTTGAAGATGAATCAAACTAGTTATTTGTTAGATATTTTGTGTAGATTCTAATTATATTTAAAAAAATTAAAAAAAAATTGTGAATCATTTTATGTAATTTTTAATAACTTATTTTTCTACTAATCAATTTTTAAAAAGTGATGTTTACTTCGCCCACGTAACCTTTTTTATAGATAGGATACAATTCTGATTTTTAAAATACAAAATTTTCACACCAATATCTAGGGATGGATATTTTTTCATAATTTTTTGTTACATAGTTTTTTTTTAATTAATTTTCCAAGTCAGAGTAATTATAATTTGGACAGAGGTGTACTTCGCCCATAACTTTTTTTGTATTCATTTGAATTAACTTATTCTTTTTTGTTGGAATAAGGACATCAATACCTAGGGCACGTGTATTTTTAGAATTTTTTCTCTATTTTTCTATTTTTTCGTATGTGTGAAATAAAGAACTTGATGTTCATTGAAAATCCTACATTCACAAGAAATAAAAAAATAAATATAATAATCAAATTAAACATATTTAAAATTATACTTTTTAGGAAGCTTATAATAAGGGCTACAGCTTACAAAACATAAATTTTAAATGAATTCATTTGATCACCCAAAAGGTAAATCAAAAGTGGTTTTTTATCAGCATTTTGATAGGTGTAGAGGAGACTCAATTATAGGTATGGTTTAAATCTAACAAGGTTCTATCCAAGGGGGTTTGATCTAAGGGGGTTTGATCAATCCCTCTTTAATTAAAATAATTTAAATGGAACTTTTAAAGTCATAAATCATTGTATTTTCTAAAAATATGTGATTTCAGGCAAAAATCGGATGTCCCAAAAGTGTAACCCATTATTGTGGCAAAGACCCACACTCAATCTAAAGGTAACAAGTACGTATCAGTAGTTGTCAAGATATAATCAACATAGCTGAAAATAGCATCCACAACAAATGCTAACACATCCAACTATCCATACCTCAAAGGTATACAAACATAGTAAACTCATGTCATCAACATATACAACCCATAAACCGTAATCATAGGCTCCATGTGCAAACTTGTCAATGAAGAACATACACATCCAGGAACTCCCAATGCATGGGTAATGCAAATCTAATAAAGATCAAGGCATCCAAAGCCTACCACAAGCATCACATAGAAGGTGTAAACAACATCATGTAGTACCAAGGAACATCCACAATGATATGAAAAACTTGTAAACCAATAACCTGTAAGTACAACTCTCACCACAAGTCTCCATCACTCTCCCATGTTCTCCACACCCAACAAAAGAAAGAGATAAAGGAACCTTCATGTCATCACCCAAAAACCAAGTGACAACACATGACCACAAGCCTAGTGATCACCATAGCTCCAACCAAACCTCAAAACCAATGTCATGTGAAAGCAAACATCCAGGAAGATAACCAAGACCAAAAAAAGAGAACCTGCAAATCACAAGCATGTAGCATGTCCTTCTACATATGCCTCTACATGCAAATTGTGTCAAGTATGGTCTCCTCCATAACACCCCAAGAGAAAATCCATAACAACACCCAACCTGTTAGATCTCATAGATCAAACACAACATATATATCATGTAATCAACATGGATGTAAGCCTCTCAAACCAAGGAAATCAAACTCAATGTATACGTTCCCAAAACAGGAAATCAATCCAATAACCATCTCTTAAACTCCTCATCAATGAATGATAACATAAACTCAAATGCACAAGGAGATAACCATGCCAAACATCTCTCAAAATGAATCCTCTAGAACTAACTATCCATAGATCAAGATCCATATCTATGAAAGATAAAGCAATATAAACTCATGCTAAACAATCCTCAAATGAGTCTCCCAAAATCAATCACCGTGACTCAACTCATTCCCATGAGAAATAAAAGCACGAAACATAGACACATCAAAAATAGGATGCACAATACCTATTAGATGATAAACCGCAAAGTAGACAGAGTGGGGAATGAGAATGCTTCTCTAGGATAACCAAGTCATCATGACTTACTCCAAGAACAATCTCCTCTATAGGTCCATCATGAACTCACGTCCATATCCAGGTGAAGGCTCCTCGGTCTCCATGTGGAAACCTCCAAAGAGTAACCATCTCAAGCAAGTGTCTCTAATCACAAGAGAATTCCAACCCCACCCACATCTCCAAGTATACATGAGCACCTCCAACCGATCAATCCATGCTATTGGGTTGTAGGGCGATGACTATTTCCAAATAAAATTGCTATGTACAAAGAAATTGGGTACATAAAACTTTGTAGCATAGATGGATGATAAAGACTCGTAACGTTGGGGTCAAGGTAAAAGCAAACGAAGTGGTCTAAATGGGCAGATGATAAAATGTTGAGTCAAAAGTAACAATAAATGTTTGATAGGTAGTTAAGGTGTTGCCTAGATGGGAAGTATAGGTTCTAAGGTTGGGTTGGTCATGTTTGTTAATTGATTCTCTATAATGTCAAGTTCATTAGGAAAAGAGCGAGACAAAGAGGAATAACCTCCTCTTCTAGCTCTTTCATGATATTTGCTTCTAGCCTGAAACATGTCAAGTGGTAAGCAAAGAAAACACTTATAAAGATTTAGATGATAAGCAAATGCATCCTTGCCCTTATGATATTTGCAAAATATTCCTACAAAATATTTTAACAACTTATTTTGTAACTTTACCATATTGAATCAAACAAAATTGTAACTAATAACATGACTTCTTATTCAATGGCTATATAAAATATAGAGAAGTATGTAGTTCATTTGTTTTAAGTCCATTTTTATCTAGTTGTTCCTAATGCAATTATCACTTTATGACACAAACACAAATCTATTATCAAAAATCAATCAAGCCATTCATTGTTGGAGAGACAATTATTGTACATAGGAAAAGGATAGCATAAGGTAGAAAGGATTGTACGACACACAAAACCTTTTCTTTTCTCTAAAGAATAAAAAATTGCAATGCATGTCTCACAAGTGAGTCAATTATTTACTTCTTTATATAAACATAGATGAATTAACAATCTTTATATAAAAATAGAATCAATGATTTTTTTAGTGGCTAATATTGTCAATTGACTAATAGTTGAAATTTAGGAATCAAATTTGACTAATAATTCAAACTGTAAGGTGACTTGAATCGCCACATTTTTACAAAATTTTATTATAATCTTATTTAAATCACCAAAAAAAATATTTTATTAAAAAATTTAACTCAAAAATTCCCACAAATTCCCACAATATTGGTTACATGATTAGATCAGTTGTGTATTCTTTTACTTTTCTTTTTATCATTGAGTCTGTCCTTCCACCAAGAGCTAACACATTTTCTTCCCTGTGGTTTTCGAAATATCCAGGACTACAAATAAAAGTTGAGTTTTGTTGGAAGTCACGGATGTCAAGGACTACGGCCTCTGGGAATTTGCCCATCTCGAACTTAATAGCACAAATATCAATATCATCACCCAACAGAATCTTGTTCATAGTAATAATATATCCAGCTGCCACATGCCAATATGCACTTTAAAAAATATATATCGTCATAATGCTGGTGCTACGGTTTTGGTTGAAATCATGATCGTAATACAGTCGAGATAAAAATATATAAATGGCCGCCATCAAAGGGGATTTGAACCCTGCAAAATATAAGCCAGGCAGGGTTTTGGCCTCCACGGCAAAAGTAATCTATCGGGACAGTAGCTCACCCGCAGAAGCTCGGTCTAAGGTTTACTTCTCATGTACCGCTTATGCAAAATCTAATTAATGCCTCTGCAAGTATTGGAAAAGTTTCATGGGTAGCAGAAAGATGATTGGGTTTATAAAAATAAGGCTATTGTATTACATGCTCTTGAGCAAAGTTTGGATCAGAACTGCTGTTAGAGACAATGCAAACTCTAATAGTATTTTCATCTGCGTTTTACCCTAGTTTCTTCGCGAGCAAACAACAGAAAAAAATTACATTTGGATTTGACTGTAATTTTTTTTCATCAAATCTAAACATCTATATAAATATCATAGAAAATTCACGTTGTTAACAGAAATCTCATCCAAATGATAGTGGAGACAGACTTACCAACTATCTTGGACACACCGGTGGAGACCATTCTCTGATTCACTGACTGTATGGTATGAATATCCTCTCTTCATTGACAGAAATATTGGCATAAATGTTATTTGAATATATCTATATTGTTATTTAGGTTTAGTTGTTATTTTTCCTCGTTTTCAAACTCAATTTGCAGGAAAATCTAATTAAAGCCTTTTACTGTATTGTAAAGATTTCATGGAATTCTGTACAGTGGTGTGTTGCATTATGAACAGATGTTTATAGAGGCAAAATTTGTAAGAAATACTCTGTAAATATATTTGTTTTAAAATAATGTATTCATAAATTGACACAATATTTTGTAAAGATAGTAAAAGAATAGCAGTACAATTTAAGTATGCAACGGAACAAAATTCACAGGGAAGGAAATAAAGAGCAATTTACCAAGGATGAAGTTCTTCCGTTGTAACTGCTAGAACGGGCCAGCAACATGGAATTCGGTAAAACCTGCAGCGTAAGATGCATAGACTGGCGGAAACAAATGTAAATTCCCCCTTCGGTATAGCGAGAAGAAAAGGTAAAATAAATAAAGAAAGAATATTTGTTTTGATATTACAGCAACAAATATTTCACGTCGGTTGAAAAATTTAACACAGATCATTGGTTTATTTGGCAAGAAATATCAAATAATTGAGAAGTGCGGGATTTTGAATACAATAATAACCAGGTAGGTATAAATAAATATACAGACTGGTCTGTGACCGAGAATTAGGGATCTGGGGCTTAAGCTTTCATGTTCACATCTGGTTTCTGTTTGCGTAATCAGCTACATCATCGACATTTCTGTTTTCATTCCGTTGAAGATGATATTTTTATAACTGTTTTTCAGCTCCGTGCTCTGCTGCTGCAGCCTGTAACAGTCGATCACCCCACTGTGGCCTGCTGTTTTTTTGTTCTAGTCTGCTGTTTTGTCAGTTGTGACTTCTCTGGATGTTTGTAATCTAGTGCTTTAATCCAATGTTAAAAAGAAAAATGAGGTATTTAATTTTCAAATCACAGCGAAACAAAACATATAATAAAATATTTAAATTTAAATGTATGATTTTTCTTTTCTGATTATTTCATTTTGATGATGGTTTATAAAATATGATCCAAAATATTAATGAAGAAAAAAATTAATCAAATTCACAAATATTACCAAATTCCATGATCCATCATCCTTGATAAAAAAATTACACAATCAAATTCAAAACTATCACCAAAGAATTTTCATATCTTTAAACAAAGAGTTCATTACTTAAACCCAAAGTCATGACATGTAACCGATTATTTCTATCATTATTTAAAACCACAGGCAGACAATAGACAAGCCATATTATTTAATATTTGAACTTTAATTTCATACACTCATAATAACCCATAACATGTGTCCTGCCATAGAGCTAAAGCAGGCCACCGTAATTGTAAATGTACCAAATGATTTCACATAGTGACTAATGATACATTATATTCCTGAGACTTTTCTTCATGGGTTCTCTTGAAATAGAAATGCACACCTTTAACTCTATCTTATGTCTTTAATGTACAGGCCTAACAATTAGTATTGCCCTAGAACATGTCATCTACTTGTGCATTTATTTACTTACAAAATTTAGTACCAACAAATCCAACCCGCAGTCAGGTGGTCATGTTACTTGTGCACGCCAAAAGACCAAACTGAAGTTGCATTCCATGCAGGGCTGCAACCTATTCATACTGATACATCTCGAAGGAAGAACGCCTCATGCGCTTCGAGGGAAGGGCTTGGAGGTATCCTGTGTCTAGCATTCCAATGTCTGGAACTACGAAACAAGCTTCATCATAATCAGGAACTTGGGAGATTTGAGTAGTCTTAGATTTTCCTTTGTTTGAAGAAGCATTGGCCTTTCCTCCTGCTCTTCCACTCATTACATTAATGGCACTGGGATGAGATCCACTCGACAGCTGTGGAACCTGTGCAAGGGTATCCTGTTCTTCCCCGAAGAATGTCATGTCAGCAAGGTTCCAATCAAAATCTCCCAAGTTGCCCTGGTCTCCCTGCGCAAGCAAAAAATAAGTAGAATTCATCTTCAAGGTGAAGAACATTTGGTAAAAACGATTATAGTGTTTTAAAAAACCTAAAAGAAACAAAATAAAAAATTTAAGTATACATTATATAATTATGTAGATGATACCAACTTTTTTTTTTCAATTTTTTTTGGGTAATACGTCACAAATTAATAAAATACAACTGGTAGCAAATATCTACCTCAAAATATTTTTAATGAAAACTTCAAAGCCTGTAGAAATAAACGATGATAAAATACAGATGGAAACTTTGTTTCTATTTTAGCAAATATGTACTACTCCTTCGAAGGAATGGGAGGAATAATGGCATAAAGATAAAGAGTAGGGAAGTTCAGAACAGAACTTATAAAAAAATAGCAGATCTGGTTCTTCAATTAGTTGGGTTTGCTAACAATTTTTTTAATTCTTGACTTCTATTTTCTGATCATTTGATCAGAAAAATTGACACAATCAAATTTAACATGTCGGGATAATTTCATAAACAATATGAAATGCTTAAAGTATTAAAAAAATATATTTTATTTAAATTCAAAAGTTTCTTAAATTACCTTGGAATCGAAATCCGAGAGCGGTAAAAGATCATCCACACTCCAGCAAGGTTCCACGTAACTTTGATGTGCTGTACCTCCTGACTTCTTGAGCGCCGACATGGTTGACATGGTAGCAGAAACAGCAGAATTTGATGCATTCGGAGCCGTAGATCCTTCATTCTCGCAACGGGAGGAAATATCAGCGCTCAAAGCAACCCTAATTCCGGTGGCGAGAAACCGCTGGTGTTTCGCCGCTAAAGTGTCCGGCGAGTGAACGGACTCGTCACAGTCCCGGCATAGCAGCGCTCGATCTTCCAAACAAAATACAAAAGCTGTCTTATCCTGCACAATATTTCAGACGGAAAGAAAAACCACTTACATAAAAAAAAATTAAGGTTAACGACAAAAAAAATGCTCTTGGAAAGCAAAATCTTAAAACCTCTTAGATGATGATGAAACACCTGAAATTTATGGATGGATGATTTAAATAGCAATACACACTGTATAGATCTAATCTAATTATTTTGCATTTCAAAGCCACAGCAACATGGTCATGTTTGTATTCAACGAAGTATGTCCCAGTAAATGGATAGTCCCTGTGAAAGCTGGTAGGCCCCGCTACTTGCAACCAAGGGTTTGAATCCATTAGCTTGAAGGGCAAAAGCTAAATACAAATTATTGATGCTTATAACCTTTGGGTACTTTAAAATGAGAAACCTGCAGGTACAGAAGATTCAGATAGCACATTTTAGATATATCTGTTATGGACTTCAAGAGTAAGACAGACCGAGAGGAGACATTATAAAGGTTTTGAACTTTTATGGGTGGTCCGGATGGAACGGCATTTTTGATAGGGAGGTAAGACTTTACCATTTAAGAAAGAGAGACACATGAACAACAGTAAACATCCCAAATACAGGAATGCAGGAGTTGAATATAATGAAAAGTATTAAAATACCCAAAATAGGGTGGAAAAAAAAAGATAGTCTTAAAATATCCAATTTGCAAACGTTGATTAGAAAAGTAGTTAAAGCCTGTAAGAATTAGAAAGAAACAACCACACTCCTTCAATGAGCACCCCAGAAAATGTTGGGTAAAGGTTAAAACCTACATGGAACGCAAAGATGCCTGATACCGTGTTGAAAACTAGTTCAATGATTTTTAAAAGACCAGATCATTTAAAAAGAAATTAGGAGAAGAAAGAATATCAAAGATCCAAGTCCGCATCTTAACCCTTGACTCTGTGTTCTAAAGAAAAAAAAAAAAAAAACTAACATGAAATGTTTATGGATTTGACTGAGTCTTTTCCATCTATGTTTCGGATCAAATTCGATAATCTATCAGAAACGTCATTGAAAAACTCATCAAATCGAAAAACATCTCATATTAATATGTCTATTATCCTAAATCAATTTAATAACAGGACCGCCCTCCAAAAACAAACTAAAACCCCTACAAATTGTATCTCCCTTTTCTTGACCCACTCTATCAATCTAATAGATTCTTTGTAACACAGTTTTTGCCGAACTTGATATCACAGCCTTGAGTATACCCACTACACAGTAATTTTCCATCATCATTCTGGTAAGAAACTTCAACTGCAGCCAATCCAAGACCTGTTGAGAAACCCCAATTGAACTTTTGATTTCCTCCGAGGTCTAGAGTTGGAACCTTACCTGGCATATATCACAGCGAGAAAGCTTAGAATTGGAGGCCATGAGCGGCAGGCGCTTGTGCTTGCTTGCAAGCTTGTTAGCCTGGTGCACCTTAACATCGCATTCTGCACACAAAGCCGCTTCATCTGCGCAGCATATGACCGCAGCGGGCTTGTGCTCGCACACATCGCACTGAATCCTCATTATCAGGAAACTCAGGAAACCAGACAGAGAAGGCGAGAAATCAAAATTTGAAGATAATGGGTACAAATCCCAACACCTGAAACACCCTTAAACCTTAACTTATAGGCACCACCATCTATCTACATTGCTCTGCTGCGAAATCAGAAATAGCCATTGAACTGAGAAAAACCTCCCGATTTTGAAAGATGGGAACTTCAGAAAGTGTGGAATAAGTAGGAAAAAAAGGTCTAATTTGTCAGAATGAATGAGATCCACAAATGTTCGTTAGCAGTAACTGCTGTTGTTAATGACTGAACATGTGATTAGCATGCAATGTAACCTTATCTCCATGGATTTGCCTTTCATTTTGGTCTTTGCTTTGTAGTTGGGAAGGTAGGTAGCATTGGTAATTTTTTTATTTATTTTTAACAAATGTGAAATGGTTATTTTTAAATATCAGAGAGTTTAAAGTCAATGGTAAGAGGACAATTATTTATTATATTTTGACGGCCACTGGCTGTGCATGTTACTGAATGAATATATGATGGATATGTGGGGAATCTTATCTTTATGAGAATGAAGATTGGCCTGTGTATTTGGTCTTTGATTTGTACTTATCCCATAATGTTTTCTATGGAAGGACAGCTCTTAAATATCAAAAGTTTAAAAGTTGAAGTCATCTAATTGAAAAAAGGACAATTATTTTTTATTTTTAGTGTCCCTGCTCTCCACAAGATTCAGATTTATTTTTAAGTTTCTTTAATATTTTTTTGTCATAAATATTATGTCAAAGGAATTTTAATTATCAAAAATATCTATGTAAAATGATTATCAAATATTAATTGATATAGTATTATATTGTAGATTATGTTTAGTGATCTAATTATGTGATCTATGATTTAAAGAAGAGATGGATTTAAGCACAACCTCTTCTAAATCTATTATAACAATTTATCATTACATCACATTTATACATACAAAAGATTAATTAATTAATTGACTTTCATATAAAATAGCTAAAATATAATATCCTTCTAATAGTTACTCTTTTAAAATAAAATACTATAAATACTTTATTTCTCTCAATTGTAACAATAGTTTGATCATAATTTAATGACAAATTAGAATATAATAATTAATAAATCTTAAAATAATGAAATAATTAATTTTCTTTAATTTAAATAATTACTAAATCTATTTTATTATTTAATTTTTATTAAACTTTAAGAATTGTCTTCTTTGCAATTATATGTTTTTAATATTTTATAAATATTATTTTAAAAGTTTATAATTATTATGTAGTTTTCTTTTTATTTAATTTGGATGATAGCATTGTTTATTATACTTTAAAAATGTGAGTATTTATTATTTATATATCTTTTATTCAATTTAAATATTATAAACAATATTTATAATAATATTTATATTTTATAAAAAAATGAATTTTTTACAAATAATTTTAAATTTTGATAGTTTTTCCATAGATAATGTTATATACAATTTTAATTATATACTTATAGATTGTTGTGGGTTTATATTCTTACCTATTACATATATAATATTCTAGTTCAATATTCTCACTCATGATGTTATCTAAACTCCTCACCTTAATAGCAAAGGACTAGTCCATCCCTTGTGAAAACACAACCCCGGATATGAGGAATGAGATTCCCCACTTTGCTTGTTGTTTGTACATAATTTCATTATGTGATCCAACCGATAATACCCCAAATGGAACCCATTGATTGATTGCAAATGGGTTGAGAATCAACTAAACACCCACTCTTGGATGGAAATTGAACCCTATAGCGATATCATCTAGATGGCCCTTAATCCTCTCCTCCATCTCAACTTAATTAAGATTCAAAGAAAATATGAATAGCCTCCTTTATTTTACGTACTTCAAAGAAAATCATGACAAACATAGATGTGATATCAATATTTACTCTATAACAATGTGTAGTTGAGAAGAGTGTTTCTTCCAACATAACCCTAATGGCATGGAGCATGACCACAACGCTAACCTTAAATATCTTCTTAAGTCTAAGGTCAAATATTTTCCCAAGAAAAGCAATATGCTTCTTCTTGGATATCAAATGGAGTATGGTATCCAATGCCAAAATTATCCAACCTCTCCAAAAACAAGAGAAACCTCCCTACATTTAAGGGCCTAATGAGTGGCATCTTCACATAAATTTCTATAATGTTTCAAATGCTTGCCATAAATTGTCTTAGTGTCCTTTCCTAGCTTTGTTTGGGTCAAGCACAACCTTGCTATATATCATGGTTTTTGCTTGCTTATCATGCATGGGAAGTAGTGGGAAAAATTTGACGTCACATATTGACATGTGTGAGGTGAGTGTTTTATAATGCAATCCACCTCTAAATTAACGGCCACATTGGCCAATACGCCAACCTCTTTATTTTCCTTGGAATATGCATGTTTAAAAGTGTAAGCAAATAAGCCTTCAATTAAAGGTCAAATTTTATTTCAAATATTATTAATCTTCCAATTTGTGAGGTGAGTGTTCTACAATGCAATCCACCTCTAAATCAACGGCCACATTGGCCAATACGCCAACCTCTCTATTTTCCTTGCAATATACATGTTTAAAAGTGTAAGCAAATAACCCTTCAATTAAAGGTCAAAATTTATTTCAAATATTATTAATCTTCCAATTTGATGACAATTCTTTTTGGAATTTATAACAATTAATAATTATTTGTTTTATTTTGTAATGTTTGTCAAATTGTAGTCCTAGAAGGAGGGTGAGCTTCAACTTCATTATTAGTGTTTGGTTTTGTTTTTTTTTAAAGTACACTGTCCTAATAAGCTTTCTTTTATGATTATTGATTATATTGATTATTAATTGACTCTTGATAGTCCTAGATTCATGCTTGATACTCTATCAAAATTAATAATGTACCATATTTCAATAGGGAAGAATTACTTATTTTTAATAGTGATAAAACCAAAATAAATTTGATAATTAAATTATTAATAATATTTCTAAAGAGTTTCATCTTACTATTATTTAAATATAAGTTTGAATACTATTTTAATGAGAGACCAAGCTAACAAGTATAATCTTGTAAATATTTAATTATTTTTTAAAAATATAAATTTAATTTATATCTAATTATTAAATTTTAAATTTGAGATAGTAAAAAAATTATTGGTTTTAATTAATTTAAAACATAGTTTAATTAAAAATGCATTTATAAAGGTTGAAAATTATTCTTATAATAACATAAAAATATATCATATTTTAAACAATTGAAATTCTTTTTTCTATTTAGTTAATTGTGGTCTGCAATTTATCATATTTTCATTATCTTCTTTTACTTTAAATAACAAAATGTGATTGAAAGATTAATGATAAAAATTATTGCACAATTAAATTCAACACATTCATATCTAAATTCAACTTTTTTACAAATATAAATATCTGATTTGCTAACTAAAATCTAGAATAACAACAAATTCTTTCCCAACCCATTCAACTTGAAATATTTTTGAATTTAACCGAACAAATTTTTATCATCGTTAAAACCAATAAACCAATCAAATCCAAACACATTTCAAACTATTATCAGATCTTGAATCCATTCATCTTGAAAGGAGGTAGATATAAAACTACTACCCATTATAACTTCTTAACCAACCATTATATAACTTTGAAACCAGCTAGAGAGTTATGGGAGTCTTTGATAAGCTGACATTCATCTTGAAAGGAGGTAGATATAAAACTACTACCCATTATAACTTCTTAACCAACCATTATATAACTTTGAAACCAGCTAGAGAGTTATGGGAGTCTTTGATAAGCTGACAGTAGTAAGCGTTTTTAAATTTTCCACACTTAGGAATTGATGCCCTGTTTTCTTAAGGTGTGAACACTATCGATATGGTGGCAGGTCCTTTTCTGCTTTATTTTAT
>VDFB02063239.1:0-59280 GCA_007258455.2 Sequoia sempervirens
ATTTTTTTTAGTGCTACTATTATAGGTACCGCAAATGGAATCAAAATATCTTGAATCAATCCCTTTCGCAAAAACTCTTGCACTTGTCTATTCAACTCGTCTTTCTCTACTAGATTAATTGAATGAGCTACATTATTTTGAAAAATGGATCTAGGAATTAGGTCCATCTGATGACTAATATTTTGCACTAGAGGAAAACCCTCAAGTACATTATCAAATAAAATATCTTGAAACTATTCCAATAAATATGAAACAACTACAATAATCTTTTTATCATCTTCTTTATAAACTCTAGGAATCAAAGCATAACACATATGCTCATGTTGTTGCAAATATGTGTAGTTAGTGTTGTCATTGATTTCAACAAGCTTTTGTGTTGTTAATGGCATCAATTGTATAAGTAGAGGATTGTGGCAAGAGTGTGAGTAGTTGGTATAAAGTTGATATTGTCTTTGATGATGCTTTGTCATTAGTAAGCTACTAGTGTCAACCTCTAGTGTTGCTTTGATAAGATTCTATCTATGGATGTATGGTTGAGTTTCTATGTTGTAGTTGGATTGGTGGTAATGAGGTAGTGTTGAAAATGTTGGTGATATGTTTCTAGTGCTTGGTTTCCAAGTTCTTTTGAGAAAATTTAAATAAAAATAGGAAACACAATGTTGTAGTGGTGTTCTACGTTGTAGAGTAGCATTCTTGTTTGGTGCCACATTTCTTCTATGTTGAATATCTTCCTGTGTGGTTTGGATATGTTGAACAAAGGTATTCAAAGGTGTTCCAATTAGAATTCAGTCTATTGTATCATTGTGCAAAGGAAGGTTTGTTCACCGGTGTGTGAACTAGGTATTGTAGAGGTGTCTAGGAGAATTTTTTTTCTCAATATTTCTCTATAGAGTGGTTTTAGGTCTTGCAGATCTAGAAGGGTGTTGATAGTGTTTGTATCTTTCTTTAGTTGAATTTGTTTGAAGATTTTATCTTTGAAAGTCAGTTTCTTGAGTTACAATGTATGGAAGAATTAATTGAGTGTATTGGGTGTTTGTGGAATATTCTACATCATGTTCAAGTGTGGTGTGTGGTCTATGAGTCATCTTTGGATTTGAAGAATAGTGTACTTAAATGTTGATGGTGTTAACACACATTTAATCAATCTTTGGTGTTTTTAGCTATTGCAGAGCTGCTTCAGTGTTTGAGGAAGCATGGTGTGGTGTGTATAAGTGGATTTAGGTCCTAGCTAAGGTGTTTTGTGGTTCACCTTCATTCCTTTCCACTATAGGAATGTGTTGGTGCTAAAATAATTTTAATTTTCATGGTTGAGGTGCATAGCCAACCATCGAGAATATTTTCAAGGTTGAAGATGGTATAAATATGAGTTGAGCTATTGAGGGATGATAAGAAGAAGTATGTAGTGTGAATAATGTGAATTGTAAAGTTGTGAGGCATGAATTTGTGTAGTGCAACATAAGATTTCATGTGTTAGATTATTGGATGTAGTGAGAAAATGGTGTCTAAAATATTCAGTAAGATTGTGAAGGTGTTGGCGATGTTGTGGTACACTTTTCTATTGCATTGAGATGGATTTATCATTGTAACACTCTTCTCTATCTTATTTTCTATTCTAGAAATGAGCCTTTGGAAGTGAGCCTTTCTTTCTCTTGGGTAGTGAACCCTCTGGTAGTGAGACCTTTGTAATCATTGTGGTTTTTTCCTTCTTGGTTTTTCCACATAAATCTAGTATTTCTCTATGTATGGTGTTGATTTTGTTTTATTTCAGTTATCTACTTTCATGATTAATCATTCTAACAGATTAAGGGTTAATTTAATTAATGTGGATTTGAATGTTTGTTAGGGTTTTGAAGTTTTAAGGTACAACTAATTCACCCCCTTCTCATTTGTCTTATTCATTCAATAATTGGTATTAGAGCAAGGTTCCTTGGAATGAATCTTAACCGATTGAGGTAGCTCTTGGATGGTACACAAGAAAAATGTTTCTTTGTTTGATTGACCAGATTATGCATTTTGGGAGACATGGATGGAAGGTTTTCTGGTTTCTCTTTGATTTGAAATATATAAGTCTATTGAGATTGCATATACAATACATGAAAATGTTTCAAGGACTGATGATGAGATCAAGGCCTATGGAAAAAATGGTAAAGCAAGGTATGGTCTCTTAAGTGGTTTTACTAATTTTGAATTGGTGAAAGTTATGAATCTAGAAACTACTAGAGAAATTTGGGTAAATTTAGAAAGAATTTATGAAGGATATGATAAGGTCAAACAAGCTAATATGTAAAATCTAGAGATCATGTTTCAGACCCTACAAATGTTTGAAGATGAATACATCACAAGCTACTTACAAAAGGTGGATGAAGTTGTTAACGGTATTAGAGGTCTTGGTGGAGAACTAAAATAAGGAGTGGTAAAGAAAGACTCATAACTCTTCCTAAATCTTATTGTCATAAAGATTCTCCTACTAAGGAGTTACAAAATTTGAAGCAATATACTAGATATTAGTTGCATGCTTCATTAAATAATTTTGAAATGAGATAATTCAAGGTACAAGTGATGAAAAATTTAAGACTAATTTTAAGGCTAGAAAATCAAATAAGACTATGGAACTAGATTAGGAGGATCTTGATGATGTGGAAGCTAAATTTGTGAGAAGAATGAAAAATGGTACTAGAAAGTACAAAGGTAAGTTGCATTTTAAATTTTTTAGCTGTGGAAATATAGGTCATTGTGCTTAAAGATGTCCAAAACAAAGCTTTGAATGAAAAAAATAGGGAGAACAAAGGTGAGATCATTAGGAAAAGTTATTATGTTAGAGAAGATGCAAGTATATCTAATGTGAATTTGATTATCGAGATAATGAGGATGGTGAATGTTTGTTCATGGATTTAAAAGATGAAACTAATTTTACTAACTCTAAGAGATGTTTGAAGGAAAGGGCTCCAAAAGCAAGTGATAATACTGAATGCACCTTGGTGTCTTATTTTTATGCTAGAAAAGAGAACTACTAGATCATTGAAAATGGATGCTCTAATCATATGGCCAGAGATAAGAGTAAGTTTATTAAACTTGAAAAATATGAAGGAGGACTAATTAGATTTGTTGATGATACATCTACTAAGATATGTGGAAAAGGGTCAATTATGTTTTATGGAAAACATAACACTAATGATGTTTTTATGTTAAGGGTTTAAGGCATAACCTCTTGAGTGTTCGAAAAATATGCATCAAAGGATACAATATTATGTTTTACGATGATGGTTGTGAGATCATAACAGGCTTCAAAACCATGATTGCTACTAGAATAAGGATAGATGGAAATGTCTTTTAGCTCAAAGGTGTTTATGGTTATTGTTTCCTGACTTAGATCAATGAGAGTTGGCTATGGAAGAGAAGTATGTGCCACATCAAATCTGATAACCTCGTGAGAATAAGTTCACTTCAAGTTGTGAGAGATCTACCAAAGATAAAAAAACCTATCAATGTTGTCTATAAGGAATGCCAAGTTGGAAAGAAATAAATATGAAGTTTTAAAGTCAAATAACTATCTTCTACTAGACTATTGGAATTGGTGCAAACATAATTTTGTGGTCCTAACAGAGGAAAAAGTCTTTAAGGTGATAGGTATTTCATGCTATTGATTTATAATTATTCTAGAATGACATGGGTTACATTTCTCAAAGAAAAATAAAAAAACCCTAAATAAGTTTAAATCATTCAAAGTTATGGTTGAGAATGAAATGGATATAAAAATCAAGTTCTTGAGGTTTGATAGAGTTGGAAAGTTCACCTCCAATTAGTTCAATATCTTTTGTGAGAAGCATGGAATAAAATGGCATTTATCTACCTCTAGGACTCCTTAATAGAATGGAGTGGTTAAAAAAAGAATAGAACTATTCAAGAAGCTACAAGGACAATGATGAAAGAAGCAAATATACAAAAAGTATACAATAAAGAAGCAATTCCTACTATTGTTTACATACTTAAAAGAGTGCATGGAAGAGAAAACAACACAAATACTATCTATGAGCTATGGTATGCAAGGATTCCTACTATCAAATACTTCAAAGTGTTTGGAAGAAAATGCTATATTAGAAAAGATGAAAAATCAAGAAAGTCGGATGTAAGGTCTAATGAAGGTATCTTCCTTGGATATTCTACTAAAAGAAAAGCTTACCAATGCTACAACAAGAGACTAAGAAAGATTGTTGACAGTGCAAGTGTCAAGGTTGATGAAGACCTACATAATAATTCAGTGAAGATAGATGGATATGAATCAAATGAAGATGAAAAATCTAACAAAAAAGAAGTACAGATTGAAGAGGAAGAAGCTCCATAAAAGTTTTCTAAATATCCTATGTATGTGTAGAAGAATCATTATGAAGAAAATATCATTAGTGATAAGATAAAAGGTGTACTCACAAGAAGGAAAGTTGATGAAGAATAGGTAAATTAATGTCTACTTTTTGAAGTTGAACCCAAAATAGTGATTGAATAATGCAAGGATGAGTATTGGATCAAGCAAATGGAAGAACAACTAATGTAGATTGAGAAGAATTATAATTGGGAACTTTTACCAAGACCAAAAAATAAGATTTTGATTTGAACTAAGTGGGTATTTTGGAACAAAATGAATGAGTGGAGAAGTAGTAGGAAGAAAGGAAAGGCTTCTGTGTAAAGGCTACTCATAGTTAGGAGGAATAGACTTTGAGGAAACATTTTCTCTAGTGGAAAGAATGGAAGCTATCAAGATGTTTTTAGATTTTGTAGCACATAATGATTTCAAAGTATATCAAATGGATGTGAATTCTTCTTTCTTGAATGGTGAATTGGAAGAAGTATACATAGAACAATTGAAAGGATTTTAGTTATCACATAAATCAAATATGGTTTATAGATTAAAGAAGGCATTATATGGGTTGAAGAAAGATCCCAAATCTTGGTATGTAAGGTTAGACAAATAATTTTTACAAGGATCAATAAAGGTATCACAAATAGCAATCTCTACTTCAAATTTGAAAAAGATCAAATATTGATTGTGGTTGTGTATGTTGATGGCATATTTTTTTGGAGGAAATGAAGCTATGTGTAAGAAATTTGTAGAAAAGATGTAGAAATAATTTCAGATTTCAATATTTGGGGAGATGAATTTCTTCCTTGGGCTACAAATCAATTAGAAAGATAAAGGTATTTTTATTTCACAATCAAAGTATGTCAATGAAATGTTGAAGAATTTTGGAATGGAAGATTATAAACTAGTATGTTCTCCTATAGTTATTGGTTGCAAGCTGAGGAAGAATGATGAATCTCCTAAGGCTGATCATAGCAGCTATAGATCAATGATTGGAGGACTGCTATATCTAATTGCTACTAGACCAGATATCATGCATACAATTTTTCTTGTGGCTAGATTTCAAGAAGATCATAAAGAGTCACATGTTGTAGCAATAAACATGATATTCAAATACTTGAAGGGAACTATGAATGATGGCTTGTGGTATCCAAAGGATACTAAGTTTACTCTAAATTCTTACAAAGATGTAGATTGGGTTGGTTGTGTAGATGAAAAAAAAAGTACAAGTTATGGAGCATTCTTTCTTGGATTCAAATTGGTGTCATGGCTAAGCAAGAAACAAGATTCGGTGTCTTTATCTACCAAAGAGGTAGAATACATTGCAACAACATCTTTCTAAACACAAGTTTTGTGGATGCAGAAAATATTAAAGGATATCAAAGTGGTATATGATGAACCGATTTTTATATTTTGTGATAATATAAGTGTTATCAATATATCAAAGACTCTAATAATGTATTCAAGGAAAAAAATATCTCAATCTGATGTCATTTTTTGAGAGAGAAGGTTGTAGAGAATGAAGTGAAGCTTAAGTATGTGCCTACAAAGGTTTAGGTTGCTAGTTCATATTCGCTAAGGATATTCTAAGGATACATTTGAGTATCTCTAGGAGAAGTTGGGGATTAATGCCCCTCCTTTGAACTAGATGCTTAAGGAGATGTATCAATCCAGTGGATCTCAAGATTCTTTCTTTATTCTAGATTGATTTTGGTTGATAGCTCTCAGTGGAGTAGGTAGTGGCATTATTGGTTGTTACAATCAGGATGAGTAAGAATTGTCATTATGCAGTGGTTGTTGATTGATGCAGTTTGGTGTGTGCTTCTATGGGGGAGTATGCAAAGAAATGGTGAAAAGTATGATTGATGTCAAATGGGGATAATGAGTGAGGAAAATATTTTTCCCTTTTCTATTGATGTCAAAGGTGGAGAGATTCATCTGAAAAATACAAGCCACAAAGGGGGAGGGAATATTATGAAAAAGAAAAGTGTCAGTTATTAAAGGGAGAAAGAAATTAATGAGTTAGTTGTGCAAGAGGAAGAAAATAGATAGTGAGTTTCTATAGATCAAGAGTATTGATTTTGTTGATGGTTTTTCACATCATGTGTTGTCATCAATGACAAAGGGGGATATTGTTGCAAGTACATGTAGTTGGTGTTGTCATTGATGTCAATAAGCTCTAGTGTTGTAATTGGTGTCAACTATATGAGCAAGAGATTATGGAAAGAGTTTGAGTAGTTGGTATTGAGTTGATGTTGTATCCAATGATTCTTTGATTAGTTGCATTATGTTGTCATTAATAAGCTATTGATGTCAACCTCTAGTGTTGCTTTGATAAGATTTTATGTATGGATGTATGGTTGAGTTGCTATGTTGCAATTGGATTGGTGGTAATGAGGTAGTGCTCAAGATGTTGATGATATCTTTCTGGTGGTTGGTTTCCAAGTGCTTTTGAGAAAATTTGAATAAAAAGAGGAAATGATGTGTTGTAGTGGTGTTCTATGTTGTAGAGTAGAATTTGGGTTTGGCTCTATATTTATTATATGTTTAATATATTCTTGTGTGGTTAGGATTTTTTGATCATAGGTGTTCAAAGGTGTTGCATTTATAATTTGGTGTGCTAGATCATTGTGCAAAGGAAGGTGTGTTCACTAGTGTGTGAATTATGTATTGTAGAGGTGTCTTGGAGATATTTTTTTGCTCCACATTTCTCTGCAGAGTGCTTTTAGGTCTTACAAATATGGAAGGGTGCTGATAATGTTTCTATCTTTATTCAATTGAATTTATTTGAGGCTTGGTGCTTTGGAAGTTGGTTTTATGAGTTGTAGTGTATGGAAAAATTATTTAAGCGTACATAGTGTGTACATTCTTCAGGTGAAAGTTATTGTGAATGAATTTTTTGGTTTCTAAGGTGTTTATGGAATATTATAGTTCATGTTCAAGTGTGGTGTGTGTTCTATGAGTTTTCTTTCAAATTGAGTAAGCATGTGCTTAAATGTTAATGGTTTTAATATAGGTTCGGCCAACCTTGGGTGTTTACAATAATTGTGGAGTTTCTTTAGTGTTTGTGGAAGTGTGGCATGGCATGTATAAGTGGATCTAGGTCCTAGCTAAGATGTGTTATGGTCTTCCTTCATTCCTTTCCCCCATAGGAATGTGTTGGTGCTAACCTAATTCAAATTTACATGGTTGAGGTGGATAGACAACCTTGGAGAGTGTTTTCAAGGTTGAAGATGGTATAAATCCTAGTTGAATTTTTGAGGGATGATAATATAGAATTATGTAATGTGAATGATGCAAATTGTAGAGTTTCAAGGTTTAAATTTGTGCAATGTAGTGAAACCTTCATGTTTTAGATTATTGGATGCAATGAGAAAAATGTGTCTACAATATTCAGTAAGACTTTGAAGGTGTTGGTGATGTTGTGGTCAAATGTTTTATTGCATTGAGATGGATTTATCATTGTAAAAATATTCTCTATCTTCTTTTCTATTATGGAAATGAGCCTTTTCTAGTGAGCCTCTCTTTCTATTGGGAAGTAAGTCATCCAATAGTGATCCCTTTGTAATAGTTGTTGATATTACTTTATATTGTGACTTAATTCTTAGGGTTTTCTCTCCATTCTAGGATTTTCTATGTAAATCTAATATTTCTTTGTGTATGGTGTTGATTTGGTTCCTTTTTAGTTATCTACTTTCATGATTACTTATTATAAGAGATTAAGGGTTAATTGAATTAATATGGATTTGAATGTTTGTGAAGTTTTTGAATTTTTAATGTACAATTGATTTAACCCCCTCTTAATTTTCTTGTGCATTCAACACATGCTCCATATCTTCTATAAAATTTCTTCCATCAACTAAATAGATTCTAGCATTACTGCATGCATTTTCCTCTACGTTTTTATGGGATTCAACTTATGATGGACTCTGCCCTTTGTTAAAGAATAGGTGTTGGCATGTATATCATTTATTTCTCATTAATCAAATTACCATAGCCTATTGGTGTGAATAAATTTCTTGTACCTAGCTAATTCACTCACTAGGTAATTAGGGGACATATTCACATGTTAAGTTTGATTAGGATAAAAGATTCTTTCTAGAAGTCCTAGCTTTATTTTCTATAACTTATCTTATCTAGCTATATTGCATGATTCCTAGGTAGTTATTTGTCTCATGTCATAGGATTAAAACACTTGTCATGATCTTGTCTAATCCTATCTCTCAACCTTGCCTTTATAAGCAAGGCATCTCTTGTATCATTTGCATATATTCAACCATTAATCAATCTTGCATTGTGAAGCAAGCTTTCTTTCCATTCTCTCTCTTGTGGAAGTGGTTTTGGTCTAGCAATTGTTCTTGGGGGTGTTGGGGAGTCACATTTTACTTCTTCAGCATCTCAATCGGCAGCCCCCTCATCATCATCTCAGTCAAAGAACATAGGATCTACATTTGGGCTACATAAAATGAAAGGACAAGCACTCTTGGCCTCTACAAGTCCTGAATCTTATAGATGGCTTCTTGATTTAGGGGCATCTCATCATATGGAATCTTCTATGGATATGTTCTCTTCTTTTGAGCTTTGTAATTCACCTCATATATTGATGGGTAACAATGCATGTATGAAGGTAACTAGGAAGAGTTCTATTGATATGGGGGAAGGGACCTTCAATGATGTTCTTTGTGTTCTTTCTTTGTAAACTATTCTCCTTTCTATTTATCAAATTACTCATGGGGGTCAAGGTAAAACTGTTGAGTTCACTCCAGATAGGGTGTACATAAGGGACTTGGAGACTAGGGATATTTTTGCTATCAGGATGGTTGATCATTCATCTCATGTGTATTCCTTTTCACATTTTTCTTCAGAAGAAGATAATGTTCCTTTGAATGCATCACACACTCCATTGAGTGTGAACCATGTTTGTGAGGAGAAGTTTGGTCATCTACACCTTGGTATTCTAAAGACTAGTGTTGAGCTTCCTACTCCTCCACCTCCTGCTTCTTCAACCATTGATGCTTCTATTCAATAGGATGATCATAGTTTTTCAAATCTTTCTTTGTGGGATGCATATTTCATAAGTATTTCTAACTTTTTCATGGAGTCTCATATTGAAAATTTGGAGGACACACTTGATGGGATTTCTTTCCTATTTGGTGATAGTTTTAGCACAACTATTCTACCATCTACTTTGTCTTTGGAGATTGAAATTCATGAGTCTCATCATTCTCTTTATTTTTCATGTTTCTTGGTTGAGTTTGACCATGATTATGTTGTGGCTCACTCAATCTTGGAGGCTCTTCATTAGTTTTCAGAGGCATACATGTTGAGCATTCATTCTTCCTCCTTTTAGTTGGAAATGAAGTGGCTTCTTCATCAACTTATGATAATTTTTCTTCCTAAGGGAAGATGTGTTTCTTGTAAACATTTGGTCATATTTTTTTTTTCAGGCATTCTTCATTAGCATTGGATCTTCTTCATCATGGGGGGGGGACATCTTATCTCTCTACTTCCCTCTTATGGGGGGTATTTGATTGCATATATACATGACGGATGTAGTCCTTGTGGGGTATCATTGAGTCCTCCATACATTATGTTTGTTTTGATTTTTTTTCTCTCTTTTGGAGAGTATTTTTGTCTCATTGGGTTTTCTCCTTTTCTTTGCTTGTGAGAGATTGCATATTTCATCTGCATTGTAAATGGGTGCCTAACATGGCCTAGTAGCTAGGGCCCATCTTCATCTTCATCTTTGCATAGTTTACATAATAATCTTCTCCCTAAGTTGCACTTAAGGGGAGGCATTGGTGTGAATAAATGTATTGTACCTAGCTAATTCACTCACTAGATAACTAGGGGACATATTCACATGTTAAGTTTACTTAGGATAAAAGATTCTTTCTAGAAGTCTTAGTTGGATTTTCTAGAACTTATCTTATCTAGATATATTGTATGATTCCTAGGTAGTTAGTTGTCTCATGTCGTAGGATTAAGACACTTGTCATGATCTTGTCTAATCCTATCTTTCAACCTTTCCTTTATAAGAAATGAATCTCTTGTACATTTGCATATATTCAACCATTAATCAATCTTGCATTGTGAAGCAAGCTTTCTTGCCATTCTCTCTCTTGTGGAAGTGGTTTTGGTCTAGAAATTTTTCTTGGGGGTATTGGGGAGTCACTATTTACTCCCACATAGCCTCCCTAACAACATATGACAACGTCCACATGCATAATATCACACAATACCTCATCATGATAATTTACAATCTTGAACTTTACTAGACATTGTTCATTGACCAAAGCTTTATGGTCCTTCTAAAAATAAAAATCTAGTATGGATTTAGATGTCTTCTCCCCTTCAATTATAACTTACTAGCCATCTCTTTTGAAATAAGGTTATCGATACTACCTCCATAAATAATCACATTGCAAAATTTACCTTCACACTTACATCTTGTGCAAAACAAATTCTTCCTTTGAGCTAGTTATTTCTCCTCATTTAGCAAGTCTCTTATAGTAACAAAAACCTATCCTCTTTCTACATCTTTAGAATGCGAGGACTCAACATCCAAATCTACATGTGTAACTTGTGCATTAATATCAGGTCTTCTATTTGTCCTCCTTTGATGTTGAGGACACTCAAATGCTTAATTTCCCTCTTCTATGCACTAGAAACAAGTTTTGTGGAAGCCTCCTTTTCCCATTCCTCATCTAGATCTTTCTCTTCCTCTTTGGTCTCCATTATTTTGATCATGAGGATGTAGGTGTTATCTCCATTCTGGTTCTGGTTGCTACTAGATCCTTCACTCTTGTTTTGATCTTTGATTTGGCCTCTACATGACTAGCCACCAGTATTTGCACCATGACCTCCACCTCTTTACTTTCTTTCAAACCTTTTATTTACCTTTTCTTCTACATTCAAATAAAAATGATACACATCTTCAATGGTAGAAATTCTTACTTGACTCAACTCTTCTTGAATACTTGGCTTCAACTCATTTGTGTAACGGGAAACTTTCTCCTTGTTGGCCTCTGAATGGCCTATTTTGATCAAGAATCAATAGAATTATTCTATATACTCCTTGATATATTTTTTCACTTGTTTAAATCCTTACATTTTATTCAAAAAATATATCTCATATTCCACACAAATAAACTGTCCTTCTAATTTGTCCACCATTCAGTCCCATCTTGTTATTTTCTCTTTTCCTCTTTGATTTGTAACTGTACCTATTTCCACAAAATATTTGCATGGCTATTTAGTTTGGTCTTCAAAAATTTGACCCTCTTAGTATCTTCCAACTCCTCATAATCAAAGTAGTTCATATTGTTGATCCAATCAATCAACTCTCCTAGATTAAAATTTCCAAAAAATGTAGAAACATCAACCTTTGCCCTTTTTCCAATCTTGGAGATGGTCTTAAATAATCTGACTTGCTCAAAATCTACTACATCTTGTTCTTCTTCAAATTGTTATTCATTTTCAGCTTCATCTTCACTTTTATCTCCTCTTCTCGACTCCAACCCTTTATACAACTCCACTTGTAGTGCTTAAACTTTTCTTTGTAGGATTGTAAAACCTTCTTTTGGTACAACAATATTTCTTTCACCATCACAATTTTTTCATGTAGGCATTCTGATTAGTTCTCTTTGAAACTCACAACCACAAGTCCTAGTACAAACTAGCTAACATCTGGTAATCTATTTACACACTGAAGAAAACCCAATCTGATACATTTTGACGAGGGCTACAATGCCCAAAACCCACACAAAATACCACAATAGATGTCAACAAAGAAAATGCAAGAAAAAAAGCAACCCACTTTAGATTAATTTTGAGAAATGAGATTATAGATTCATAAATTACAATTCTATAGCCACATTGGCTTGATTCATTACCAAAAAAATCAACTCTACAAAGAAAATCTAATATTCATCTGAGCCACAATCTTTGCTAAGGGAGCCACCTCTTGTAACCTCTAATCAACCCTTTTATTTGACACCAATAACTGCCTTAGAAAGTCTTAGAAAAATAACATTCCCTTTTTCTTTGATGTCAAAAGTGTATCCATTTGATTTCTTGACTATGAAGTATTTTACTGAAATTCACGTTTTAGTGGAACACCTCCTGGAAGCCATAACTTTTGTCTTAGTTATCTGGTTTTCTATTATAATATATCATTGGAAAGCTCTCAAAGAGATATACAACAAAAAATTCCTTAAAGATCATTTTTTCCATTTTTTTTTATCTTTTCAAAGGCTTCTAAAAATTTCCAATTTGAATTTGAAGTTATATTAGAGAAATTTCTCAAGACAAAAGCTTTAATATCTCCCAGAAAATATAAGATATTGAGATTATTCTTCTACCATCAGATATGTTTATTAGTTTTTCTCCTAGGGGTAGATTTTCAGGTCCATACGAGCTCTTTTAGGCCATCTTACTAAAAATATTAAGTGAATTTTTTTCACCTCTTTTGAATTTTGACTATCGTACACCCCTTAAGTGCCATCATGGCACTCAAAACAACTATGAAAAATAAGGAATTTTTTTTTGGGTGATGAAATATTTCCCCTACACCACTAGATTCTATTGCATCAATAATAGATTCTCTCTTGTTTCATTTATTATTTTTCCTATTTATTTAATGATACAATCTACTTATATAATATAGATACATTTACACATTCCATAGTTAAGATCCTTGATTATATCTTTGATCTTTCCGCCTTCATAAATTTTATGCATGTTTTTCCTTTTATATTATAATAATTCACTATATTTATCTCCATGAATTATCATTGTGATAAATTATGTGAGATAGATTATGTTTATACCTCTTCAACTATTTCTACTACCTCTCCCATAGTCCATGATGATACCCTATCTCTCCCATTTCTCTCCATCCTTTTATTGCATGTTAAAACACATTGAGCATCTAAAGAGATACAAATACCTCATTCTCTTTTCTCCTCACCTATGAGTATCCTAGATCCTTAGACTTTATGTTATTTCTTCACGACATGGCTCTCAAAATTATATTGATAATATTTCTTTTAGTCCTTTCAATGACTCCTTTTTTGAGTGATGATAATTCTTATGTTTTTGTTGATGCTTTGTCTTATAGGGATGGAGTATTTTATTATTCAACCCCTCCTATATATTTGGAGGATGAACTACCTCTTGGAAAAAATATTGAGCATGCTAATACCATTCATCACTTCTTTAATTTCACATTGGTTGAAATTCCATGTTTGATAGATATTGATCATCATTGACATGATCCATGATTCAATAATTCATATCCCACATTCAATCCATCTCTTCTAGACCTTGACCCTTTCCATTATATTTATTCTCCTTCTTTTTCCATTACCACTTCTATATCATTTTATTTTATAGATGCATCAGCATCTATTTATTTTGAGCTACCTGTATAGGAGTGAATTTGCACCCATCATCTAAATTCCCCTTTTGTATCCCCTACTCTAGAAAACTAAAACCTGACTAGATAATTCCACATCACTCACCTACATCCCATCCACTTGTCATTTTTCCTATGTGTTGGTGGGGAATTTTTTGTCAGCGACACAAGCACGTCACACAAACGTCTACATGGTGTGTTGTTGTCACTAATAGATTCCTACCTCTAGATTCCACAAGGAAGTTATGCTCTCCATTAGACATGAAGTGTAACACCTTTGTATCTACCAACCTACCCAAAAATGACACTTTCCCTCCTAATCTTCCTTTAAATGCATAATTTTCACAATATAGGACATTCACTTGAGCTTTTTTGTATCCATTGAGCATTATACAATAGATTGTTGCTCCATCAACTTCACTTAGAATGTGTTGTGCTACCATAGAAGTTGCGTGTTTGGAGTCTTGTGAGACATCCTTCGTCACTACTATGGTCGTGTTGACTTTTCCAAGCTCGTAGTCTTACATTCTCCCTTCATTGACCTTGAGTGCCTTTGGGTGGAGGTGGTACTATTTCACTATCCTTCTTTTTTTTGCTTTGTTACATTAGCATTGCATCTTTTGTAGTGTTCAATACTCTTCTTTCTATTTCCTTTATCACATTTTCTACTTCATGGATTTCCTAGTTGTCTATGGAGGTGGAAACACCAAAGCAAGGGTTTGACTGAGGAAAAACCCTATACATCCCCTACATTTTTTCCCTCTTGGTTGTGTGTAGGTATGTGCATGTGTGGAGCTTTCTAGCAAACTAGACACTTGATGAGTTGGGCTTCATCACCCTTATTTTCTTCATCTCATTTATCGTTCCTATAGTCATTTATTGTACTTCATTAATTATGTTTAGTTCATTAAATCTTGTTTACTAGGTTGTTAGTAGGTTTCTTTTAGTTTGGTATTGTACTCTTCACTTTCTAGTCATATGGATGCCAACTCCTCGAAGAGATACCAATGCACCATGATGTCGTAACAGATCCGCGTTGTCATCCTTGGGCATAGAGTTATCTAAGGTGTATTTCAAACTCTGGAAACTAACTTGTCTAGTCCCATTTAAACATTCAAATTGGTAGGGTGGTAGAATCACTTGAGAGTGCTCTTCATTCTCTATCATTTACATAAAACACCTTCTTATCTTGAGGTAACATAGGGCAACCTTCTAGTCTCAACTCTTTGTGACCTGAAGCCTTGGTGTGCTTGGCCCCCCTACCTTACATTTTGGTAAACCTAAAACAAACCATTTTGGTTTCATTTACCGATGCTGAAGGTTGCTTTCCTCATATCCTAGGAGTGTTGTGGGTGTGAGTGTTGTGAGGCACCTAGCCATGCAACCCAACCTATGACCCCTAGTGGTGTAGTTGGAAGGTTTTGTATGTATTGTAGAACAAAACCTTAGTTGGGTCACTATCAAATTGTGAGACCTTTGGGGGTTCTATGAAAGTCCTGTATAGTATATGCGATGGCCTCCTTTTTGCATCTTCCTATCCCATCCACTCAACCTGTGAGTATTTCTCCTAGTATAACTTTCACCTCACAGGACCTCCCAATGGGTTATAATAGAGAGCCATATCCTCTATACATCCCCGTGTGAATCAACACAAACATTGTAATAGGTGTTCTTGTTGATTCAACATGTTAGGTGAATGCAATGATTGAGGAGATTATGTTGATTAATTTCCTAAAAAAATATGGGTATGTTGCATCTGAGAGTATCATCCTTACACACAATAAAATTTCTATACCTCCCCTTGGTTGCATCACCTTTCCAGTCCTCGTTGGACCTAAATCAGTGAACTTACTTTTTGAAATAATATCAGGGTCTAAACTCTTTAGGGTCAAACTAGGTATCCTCTAGTTGGTCACTATGAATGTAGTTCCCTCAGTCATGCATAAGTGTCTGAAATTTAACCATGAGGGTATAGTGTATGTAATCCATGACACAGGCTATAAACCATAGGTTGCATGTGGTAGCTATTCATTAGATCACTTTTGGCCTACACCCATTGGTTTGCTTCCTCCTAGGATGGACCTCTTGTACCGAACCTATAAAAAGTAAAAGAGTGGGTGCTTAATGTCTAAGGTGAGATACCCTTCATCTCCCTATGCCATCTCACATAGGGCTTTCCTAAAGGCTAACAATGATGCCACCTTAGCTTAGAAAATAGAAAAGGAGAAGTGTGCTCAACACTCTTCTTCTTCTTTTGTAGTTGTCCCTCCTATCAATTCCTCTTTCCTCGTTGCAGTATCATTGAATTCTGCTCCTAGGAATTTGTTGGAGAATCCTATGGTTCCCACTTGGAAAAATCCCAAGCGTCCAACATTCAAACTTCTCATTTTATCCACGGTGCCTAGGCTCCCCATGGGGAGTCCTCTATGTTGGCCTCTGTGGCCTTCCACCATTCTTTCTCCCAAGGTAGCAAAAATGGGAAGAGGCCCGGACCTCTGAGGCATTAGAGCCAACTCCCCCTATTGTTGCTCCAACCTCCTCTTAGTCTCTCCCTCCTGCTCTCATTTAGGAGTCTCTCCTTCTGGAGAAAATGGTCATGATAGACACTCCAATGGCAAAGCAAGAGCCTTTTATTTGACCCCATCTTCTAGCCTCTAGCTCTAGGAGTCACATGAACCGATTTGCGCATGAGTGCAAGCATTGGTGAAAGGCTCTAGCCGCTGAGTAGGCCACTTTGCAAAGAGAGGAAGAGGATTCAATTGCCCCTATTTTAGGGTCTACTATTGTCTCCTCCTCTTCCATCCCTTCTGCTTCAATTTAGTTAGCCTTGATGCTGCTTTTAGCTCCTATTGCAAGTGTAAATTCCCCTAACCCTAAAAAGTTGTAGGTGTTTATTTCTCCTTCAGTTGAGCCACCTCTCCTGATGTTCCTCCTAGACATCTCATTGTTCTCAAAGCTTGTGGAAATGTCAAACACCTCAGTGGTGTCTGTCATAGTTTTCCCCTCCTCCTTTGTGCCTTTTTCCTCATCTATGGTGGTTTCACTTTGTCTAATGAAGTAAAAGATGGAGGATGGCCCCACCAAAAATGAGGGTGGAAATAGGAGTCCACCCTCTTCAAAGGGCAGTTTTGCATTATTATGCACCATCCTTGTGATAGAATTTTTTGTCCCTAGAGTTTTTCACTACTCCTGACTCACTCACTGAGCCTAGAAATGAATCTCGAGCATAACCTCCCTCATCTAATGAGGTAACACATGGAACTCCTATGAAGTGCATGCTTAATTCTTTAGATGAGGTCCTTTCCCTTTCAGCGATCTTCGTGAAGTCACTAACCTTTTCCCCCAAAGGAACCAAGTGGAGGAGACACTAAAGAGTCTCCTTCCTTGGCTCTTGTTGTGGGGGGATCAAAGGGTTCCCCCCTTGAAATTTTTCCCTTGTAGGATCATCTTCCTTCCCCATATAATGCTCTAAATTTAGAGGTCGATTACCTCTTGGCCAATGAGTGTTAGAGGGGTACCTCTTCTTTATTTGTAGTGTAGATTGTGTGTGTGTGTTTTTGTTCCCTCATGCTTGCATTATATGTTCCTCGATGACCTTTGTCACCATTGTAGGTGCCTAGATACATGAGTTTTTTTGTGTCGTACAACTTCCTTTATTTTTGGCATCATTCTTCCTCTGTTATGTGTATTAATTTGATTTTTGAAAATTAGGGACAATGCAAAGTGTTGGGGACATTTAGGCTTCCCTTCCATGTTGACCTATTTTTTTTACTTTTATTTTGTATTCTCATGCATTTTTCATATGGTCTGATATAGTAGGGGGTTGATGACAGCTCATTAATATACTATTATTATAATATATATTTATGAGTAGCTTTGACCCCAAAATATTAGATCGCCCTTGTGCCCCTTATTAATGATGTCATTATCTCTTTTTATAGCACTTGTTTTTATCTTTCTTTCTTCTTTGCTTGATTTGTGATCTTGTGATGCTCATGTGTTGTCCCTCACGTGTGCGACAACATTACCATGGTAACATATCACTATTTTCATGGGCCACAACATCACTTTTTTCATTCTTGTTTTTCTCTCCTTAGGATGCCACATGCCTTGTGTTCAACACACACCATCCTAAGGGGGGATATCATGTCACTTTAACTTTAAAAAAATGCATTCGATGGCCAACAAATATTTTCTCAAAAATGCTTTTCAAAACTTTTTTCAAAATTTGGATTCTCAAGTTGGACCCCTAGCAGAACATGTTTCCTTCATCATGAGTTCACAAAGAAAGAACTTGAATAAATTTCCTTTGAGGAGGGAGAAAATTTTCCTATGGGAGAAGCCTTAACCTTCCCCTTGTGAGGGGAAATTTTCTTCCTTTGGAATTCCTTGATGTAGTAAACATATTTTGAAAGGATTCCTTCATGTTGAATTGATTTGTGAAAGAAACTCTTGCACTTTCAAGCAGTGTGTCCCTTGAGTGGACACCTTTCCTTTTGAAGTGTTCTTGAGGGACCCCTTTGAAAGCTCTTCCTTCAATTTTTTGACTATTTGCATGACTGTCTACTTTTCTGCCTGTGTGGTTACTTTTTGTTTTCTAACATGTTTTATCTATGGATTAACATGTTGCTTTGTAGGTGCACCTATGAAGTCACTTTCTAGTCCAACTCTGCAAAGTCCCCTTGCATCGATCTTCCTTTAGGAGAGAGTACCTAGGGGGAACCTTCTTTGTAGGTCTGAGGGCCTTTGAAGTGCTTGCATCCTAAGGGATTTTTCCATCGTTGTTCTACAAGCCTTTAGTGTACTCTGTGAAACTCTGTAGTTCTGAGGATCTACGGAGTCCTTTTTTCAAACCTCCTTAGGAGAGAGTACCTATGGAGTCCTTTTCTTGCCCTGCACTTTTGAGTTCGCTAGATTGCGGTCTGCTTCCTCAACAATTTAGGTGTACATTTATAAACTCTTTGATCTACTTCACTAAACACTCATTGACACTCGAGCTCACTCAAGTGGGGGAAAAATGTATAAGAGTGAATTTTCACCCCTCATGTAAATTCCCCTTTTACATCCCCTACTTTAGAAAAATAAAACCTAACTAGATAATTCCACATCATTCACATGCCTCCCATCTACATGTCATTTGTCTTGTGTGTTGGTTGGGGAATTTTTGTCGAGGATGTGAGCATGGCGCATGAATTCCTATGTGACATGTTGTCATCCTTGACAAATTCCTGCCTTTGGATTCTGCAGGGATGTTATGCTCTCCATTGGGCATAAAGTGTAATGCTTCTATGTCGACCAACTAGCCTGAAAATGGCTTTTTCCCTCCTAATCTTCCTTCAAATGCATAATTTTAACTATTATTCCATCTTCTTCACAATTTTGGACATTCACTTGAGATTTTTTGTATCCATTGAGCATTACATAGCAGCTTGTTGCTCCATCAACTTCACTTAGAACATGTTGTGCTACCATAGAATTTGTGAGTTTAGAGACTTGTGAGATCTCCTTTGTCACCATTGTGGTCGTGTTGACTTTTCCAAGTTCATAGTCTTGTATTCTCCCTTCATTGGCCTAGAGTGCCTTTGGGTGGAGGTGGTACTGCTTCACTATCCTTCTTTCATTATGGTTTGATAGAGTAGAATTGTACCTTTTGTAGCGTTTAATACTCTTCTTTCTATTTCCTTTATTGCATTTTCTACTTCGTGGCTTTCCTAGCTATTTGTGGAGGTGGAAACACCAAAGCGAGAGTTTGACCGAGGCAACCCCTTATACAACCCCAACATTTTTTCCCTCTTGGCTATGTGTAGGTACGTGCACACATGGAGCTTGCTGGAAAACTAGATATTTGGTGAGTTGGGCTTCATCACCCTTGTTTTTTCATCTCCTTTATCATTCATATAGTCATTTATTGTACTCCATTATTCCTTTTAGTTCATTAAATCTTATTTACTAGGTCGTTATTAGGTTTCTTTGAGTTTGGTACTCTTCTCTTCACTTTTTGGTCATATGAATACCAGCACCCCAGAGAGATGTTAGCATGCCATGCTATTGTCCCAAATTTGTGTTGTCATCCTTAGGCAGAGAGTTGTCTAAGGTGCATTTCAGATTCTAGAAACTAGCTCGTCTAGTCACATTTAAACATTCAGATTAGTAGGGTGGTAGAAGCACTTGATAGTTCTCTTCATTCTCTATCCTTGACCTAAAACACTTGCTTAGCTTGAGGTAAGATAGGGAAACTTGATACTCTCAGATCTCTATGACTTGGAGCCTTGGTGTGGTTGGTCCCCCTACCTTACACTACCTTTTATTTCTCTTTCTTTATCTACATGGCTATGCTCTCCTTTGCCTTATGATATTTATGCATGCCCCCCTCTTATTGGTATGGTTAAGATTTATTTTAAGAAATTTAATTTCCATGGTGATCCTTTACACATTATGAAACACTTCACTATATGTTCAAGTCATAAATTGATGACTATCATAAAAAAATTGTTCCTAGCACATTAAGAGATATTGCCTTAGAATAGTTTTAAGCACATTACTAATTTACTTTCACACTCATTTTTTTATATTTCTCATTCTTGATATCTTAATTTTAATATAATGAGACCTAAAATTCATCTCAGACACTTAGAACAGTCAAAATAAGATGTTAATTAGAGTGTTTAGTGTTGTGATTTCAAAGATCATAAATAAAAAACCAAAGAAACTTCCACTCGAAATAATTGCATACTAAGACTAATTGATATTATCAAGAGAATGATTGAAGAGTTGAGTTAAATATATAATGCAACCTTGCTTATATAGGAAAAGTGATGAGGGTAGTCAATTTGAACACAATGGATAACTAACCCTTCAAGGATGGAATGCTTGTTAACTCACATGGCAAGTGTTCTAGTGAGTGGTGAGTGATCATACAAGTGGTGTCTCACAAATTGAGGAAACTTGTTTCAACCACATAAGACGAGACAAAACTATAAGAGTCCCTAAGAAGAGACTTAAGAAATGTGAGTAGGACTCTCCTAGTTAGATTAAAAGTTAACTAGTTTGATGAAGTCACTATTTACACCAAAACCCCCCTTAAGTGTAACGTAGGGAGTCATGTATAGAATAATGATGAGTCTTGACTGCTAGGCCATGTTATATACTCATGTACAAATTTCTCATGAAGTGGAGAAAAAGAGGAAAATCTTATGGGAAATAAAAATCCATCTCCAAAAGAGAAATGATAGATAATGAATAGAGACTATGTAGCACCCCCCCATAAAATGATGATTACTTCTTTGAATGTTGCTCAAATGGTCCATGTGAGGACTAATGTACAATAGGTACCAAAGAACTAATAAGAAATTTGTGGATGTTCTTGGTGAAGTACCTTTGAATTCTAATGCAAGTAGTGATGTTCTACTAGAAAAAATCTTTGGATGCTCTCGGTGAAACACCTTTGAATTCTAATGTAGCATATGATGGTGAATGAGTTGATCATTTTTTTAATCATTCCTTAGAGCCATTCCCACATTATTTGAGTGTCAAACTTAGAATAATGAAATAAATGTACAAGAAATATAAATTGTTCAAAGAATGATAACAATGACAACCCCCCTGAATTATTTTGATCCCTCTTGAATCAACACAAGTTATATATTTTAGTGTATACAACAATTTCAATGCAATGAATAATGACACTTTATAATTGAGTGATATCATTTCCAATGAAATCGGAAAGTGATATTCACTTTCACAAAATAATTTTTCAATTTTGAGTAGCCAATTACAAGATACAATAATCATTTGTGCCTAATTTTGCAGTTCGAAAATTTATGTTATCTTGTTAAAGGAGGAGACAATATGTTTTAAACAACAAAATTTTCACATCATTTTGATACTAGTTTGTCTGGCTTGAAAAGAGATTTCCGGTGACTATTCGCAGATCTTACATTTGAAAGCTACACAAAAAATGAATTAAAAGAAAAAACCACAAAACCACTCCTCCCTTTATGACCAAATAATTTTCAATGCATAGAAAAATCCAAAAGAATGAAAAAATACACTTTATAATTATAGTTTAGACTTAAAAAAAATGTCTACTTTCACAAAGAACCCCACTTCATTTTGAGTGGTAAATCAAAAATTATAACCTACTTTGCCGAAGTTATCTACTTTTACACTTTAAAAACTTCATTTGAATATAGTTTAGAACACTACATAATAAGATGTGATGGCACTATACCTGGAGGATGTGTCGTGTGCCCAATGTAGCATAACATAGAGAGGGAGTTGTATTCAAATACAATTTCTCAGCGCTTGAAACTAGTCTTGTGAACATGTGGAGAGGTCTGCCACCACATGCAACATTGACCCATTCTTGGTGCGTGATAATGCTAAATGCGACCTCATATTATGGTCGATGATGATCACATGGCACACGGAGTTGGTGGCCCTTCTGAAAAGACTTCGTCAACAAACCTACACATGGAGAAGAATGTAAGGAGCCGCGAAGAATAGATAGATTCACTACACAATGTAGAGGATTGTCGCCTATGAAAGAAGGCCAACCAGATCGTGGGACCGAATCTCTCTTCACACATAAATGGGTATGTGAATTTGGGAGAGACGACTTGATTTGGTCGTGGGTTCGACTCCAGGAGAAGGGCCGGTATGGATGGATCACGACGACAGAATAATAGTGGGAGCAATGCGTCACCCCCATTACTGATGAATACATATGACATGGTGAACGACATCCCCACGGATTCAATAGTCTCGTGAAGCCCCACCAATAACAATTTCATTATCTGTAATCTGCCTGAATTCGCACGCGAACTTGCAGCCCAAGTACTTCTGCTTGTGCGGCTTTACCTCCAACTGCGCGGCTTTCAAAAATGGAGAGATCACAGTTTGGAGTGAATACTATTCACTGCTCATAATGATCTGTAGCTCCACGATCTGCATGTATGTATTCGGTCTACGTAGCAAATAGAGAGGATCCAAACTTATGTCAGGTGAGCAGATAGGGAGTATGAGGACGCTATGCAGACTTGAGGGAACACCAGATGAAGCCGCCTGTACTTGGACGTGGTCACAGGCTGGGCAATAACAATACACAGCAAAAAAATGAGGCTATAAACTGCCAATAAGAGGATTTAATGTCCTTGTCAATGGCTCAACCAAGAGCTCTTTAATTGCCTTGCAGTTGCCACCTTTTCTTTACAATAATTAATGGTGCCTCATTTCTCTAATGTTAATGCATTCTCTCTAGTATTATTGGGTAATCACAATAAATGCTCAGCCTTATCCAATAAGAAAATTGCCAATTCTAATGGAGTGGTGGGCCTAGGTTGATTGGTTAAAACATCTTGTTGTAGGAAAGAGGTCAAGAGGTCTAGTCTCCCCACCATCTGTGTGATATCAAAGGGCATGTCGTGCTAGCATCACCAGTCATGTGAATTTTTTTTACCATGTGCACTATAATTTATAGTGGGGTGACTACCTGATTCTAATTCCTATAGTCTATAAAAAAACAATAGTAAATAAATAAAATAAAAAACTATCAATTCTAATGATGCCAAATAGAACATGCCTTTTGGCTTGGATTGGCCTACTTTTCTTCCTTGTGCTATTGATTGAGGATTGCATAATATGAGCTCCCAAAAAAAAATACACCTAGATTGAGATTCAAGATTATGTCCAAACATAGATCATTTTTACATGCAAATCAAATTACATGGAATTCTAGACTAGGCTAGATGCAAGATTTTGGGAAGGGTTTTAATTGTATGACTCTAATACCATGTTGTGATTTCCAAGATCATAAAGAAAAAACTAGAGATACTTCCACAAAATAGCTACACAGTAAGCCTAATTGATATTATCAAGAGAATGATACAAGATTTGAGTTAAGTATATAATGCATCTTTGCTTATATAAGCAAGGTGATAAGGGTAGCCAAGTTGAACACAATGATTGACAAACCTTTCAATGATGAAACACTTGTTAAATCACATAACCAGTGTTGTAGTGATTGACAAGTGATCATGCAAGTGGTGTCTCACAAAGTGAGGACACTTGTGTCAACCACATGAGGCGAGACAAAACTATAGAAGTCCCTAAGCAAGACTTAAGAAATATGAATAGGACTCTCCTAGTTAGGTTAATAGTTAACTAGTTTTGTAAATTCACTATTTACACCAATATTTAGGTCTTTAATTCTCATTTATTTTTGTTTTTTGTTCAGTGGGGTTTCCATCCTCCTTATGTCCTTCTTCTAACCCTTTTCCATGAGGACTTTCACCTATATATCTAGTAAGCTACACTTTTGGAGTATTTTTTTCACTTTATTTTGTATTTCTTCATGATCTTGGAATTGATAAAATACCTCAAGAGCATCCTCACCTCAAATGTGATAAATTATCTCCCATTCCTCCAACAATGGACTATCCTCGCAACTATTCTCCACTTACCCACACTTCTTACTATCCACCCAAACCTAAACTTGGATCCCATACCCCTCATGTTGACCCTCCTAAGCATATCTTACCCATTCTCCTAGAATCCTAGTTTATAACCCTTCCACCCATCAAATTCAAACATCCTCTTAAGTATGATCCCTCATCTCTTCTTTCATTTTCATACCATAGGATGTTTGGCCACTCTACCAATTGTTGTCACACTCTAAAAAATATAAAATTCAAGATCTTATTTATTAGCATGTGCTATCCCTCTCTTTTGTGATATAGGTCTCTCTCATCTTATATTGATTACACTACTACATTAGTTGGTGTGGTTGAAAAAACTACCATTTATAATGTCTCTCCTATACTATTTATGTCCTCTATTCTTATCCTAGTTGATACACTTCTACCTTATGATGAGAAGTTATTTCAATCTATTTTGATGTACCTCCTATAAACCCTATATATTTTTCATCTTAAAAATCTACTTGTGGAGAAGTTTCTTCTATATTCTCCTCATGAGGTCAACTTGGTTGAGTAATCAAATCACTTAAAATTCATCGTTTCTTGATTCAACTATATCTCTCTTATGTTGACACCTATTATTCGGTGCACATAGCTTTATTTCTTTGATTATTTCCCTACCTCACATGGTACTATATTTTAGGTTCAACAATTTTCTATTTTCTTAGGTATCAACATAACATCTTCATCTTTGTTGTCCTCACCTTTTTCTCCTTCTAACTACCTTAAAATATAGTCATATTATACATGACTTAAATATTTAGAGGGAGAATTTTTCCAATCACATGTACAAATAAAATTATTTGCATTCATATGTCTAAATATTAAATTCATTATGCTTTTCATATTAAAGTATCAAGCCCTACTCACTCAAAATTATCTTAACTTTCTTGTATGTGTGCATAAGGAACATCCATCACAAAATACTTATCCTAGCTGGTAGGATATTAAATCCATCTATCAACTTTGCATCAATACCTCCACCTATCTTGACAATTTTCACCTACTCAGAACATGTCTTGTTTGCATTCATTAATGTATTAGTGATGTGGTATTTCTATTAAATTTATTTAATTAGTCATAAAATATTGCCAACCATTGATTACTATCTAATAGCTATAAATTATCAAAATATCTTATTGGCACATATGACAGGTACTTCTTTTTTAATTGAATTAACATTCTATTACTTGAGTGTTAGTCACACCAACTTCTTAAAGTGGTGATGCCACTAAATAAAAAATTATTACCATAACAATTCCAACTACTTAACTCACTTATGAAGGCCAAGAGTCATGTTTGATCTATTATATAATAATGTAATTTCAAGAAGAATGAGTTCAATTTTTAATATTTTTAGGGGTTTATGTTGGAGATTGAACAAAATTTATTAATAGATAACCATAGAGTGCGTTTATGAGTTTCGATTTTTGCTAGATTATAACATAAAGTATCTCCTTCTACTAGGTATTTCTCATTAGGCTATGTGCCTACTATTTTGGGTCTAATATTTGGAGTCACTCGTAGTTTTATAATTCTTCTATAAGGAAATGTGTTTTATATATTTATAAATATAGACACCTAAAATATGACCTTACCCAACCACACCTAATTTTAGCCTATCCTCAACCATTAATTAAACAATCATCTAATATTTATTTAATTATTTTCATCATTTCCCACCTGCTTCCATATCCCTTAATTAAATAAATATTTATCAATTATTTAATTAATATCTTTCTTCATAATCGTTTAACTAAATAAATATTTGTCAAATATTTAATTAATATCCTTTCCATAGTCCTTTAATTAAATAAATCCCTTCACATGATCTCATTAATTAAATAAATACTTTATTTATTTAATTATTTTTCCCTTATCCTCAATCCTCCAAGTAAATTAATTAATTGATTCCTAATTAATTAATTAGTTTAGGCTAATTAATATTTGTTATGTATCTCCATCATTTAATATCCATTATCCTTGTGCAATTAATCCTAGCCCTCCATCTCGTTCACATGGATCACAATCTCTAACTAACTCCTTACCTAGATTCATTGAACCTAGACACATAGCAAAAAAATCAAATTATCTTGTAATCTTATCCACTCATCACATTTAACCTCTTAATTCTAGCCATTTTTATAAGAATTTTGTCCTTATCCCTACCCTAAACCTAGATCCTATTTATCATTTGACACTTTTCATATGATTTCATCCTTGATCCAAAACCCAATCCTCCTTCAATATTAGTCATCCATTACCAATCATTTCTAGCCATTGACTTTTCCTCTTCAGGAATCTATATATAGAGGCTCTCCTCCTTCATTTTCACCCATGCAATCTAATAATACTTGAGCTATCATATTTACATGTTGTTGCTTTGAGCTTCCATCTTGCAATCATTATCAATCATATCAAGGCTATGCTACGTGCAATTGAGAAATCCACATATCAACATAAAATGGAGTAAGGTGTCATTCCATTTCTGCTCATCAAGGAGAGAGGTCAAGACTCTAGGTGAAGGTATTATGCTTTTGTATTTTTTTTATCTTGCTTTATTTTTCTTCAATCTTTTCTAACCTCTTCAATAAATACCAATATTTATTCATATTGCTTGTATTGTGTAGTCTATACATCCATCACTTGGTTAGTCGTTTGACTTGTGTAGAATTCTAAATCACAAACCCACACAATATCATTGGATCAATTTTATTTTCCTTTATCAAAACCTAATTTCACATTTCCCAAGTTGATCATATTTGGAGACCTAATCATTACCCATTGATATACACACAAATTTTTTAAACTAACACTTAGTAATGCATATTTAAAGCAAGCTCCTAGTATGATTTTTATCATCCACAAGCATCAATCTCATGTCAATCATTTAAGCAATACCATTAAAGGATTACCACAATATTCCATATCAAAATATAATTGCATTCTGATAAGCATCATGCATCTTTTATTTCAATATCCAAGTTCTTTTCATTAAACATGGTGAAGAATAACATGGGGCTCGACTTAGGGAAAAGGAAGTGGCAAGCTTCAAATGGCATATGGAAAATTCATCTCTAGCAACTGACCGATGGAAAATTCACTGCCAACAATTCACCATCATGGAAAATTCACTGACGGAAAATTCACTACCAAGCAAACTTCATCGCTAGCAATTCACCACAATAGAAAATTAACCGCATGAATATTTTTAATAAAATCAAAGTTTTTGAAATATATCTTTAAAAATATTAATGCCTACGGTGAATTGTTAGTGGTGAATTTTACTTGGCAATGAATTTTTCATCAATAAATTTTCCGTGGAGGTGATTGTTGGTGGTGAATTTTGCATCGGTGAATTGGTGGCGGTGGATTTTCCTAGAGCCACTTCAAACCTAGCATAGCAAGCCATAATAGATATTCATTGACACCACGTTGATTTCAAGTAAGCACTATGACATAGGTGCACCAATTTAAGACTAGGTGAAAATAATGAACATCATCATAAAATTTTCATAGAATCACCAATCTAGAAGCAAAACTATTCTAGTGGTTTCATTCTTCTTAATAAGGTTTACACGACATCTATTTTGAAAAGGACATGTCAAAATCAACTCTAAAAATATAATTTTAAAACCACATAATAAAAATAACACATCAATATTTTACTTCCATTAAGAAAAAAAGCTCTTAAAACTTTATTCTTAAAATGAAGATTCTGTTATCTTATTTGTGATTGAATTCTTAATATATCTCTAAATTTTAATTTATTTCATAATTATTTATAAACTTCTAAATCCGACATTGACTAAAACAATATAAGAACACGTGAAAAGATGAGAATTTTTTTTATTGGCAAGAAGCTTGACTTTCCTGTGGTACGTTTGTGAATGGCATTTCTATTCCGAGACCCGGACAAATCTGATAAGTTTGTGGGCGGTGATGAAGATGGGGGGCGGTGGACTCTTGACTTGGGCGCCCTACATTTGGGGGGCCATTGTACAATGGCTACACCCGGCAAGGGACCTACTTATTTCGTCTAACCTAAAGTTGGGCTGCAACTTGCCGGTTTCCTTGGAAACATCTCAGCAGCAGAACCAGGTCAGTTTTCCCCTGATAAGTTGTTGCAACTAAATGTGGGTTCAAGTTGCTATCACATTTTTTTGATATTGATAAGATTTTTTTTCAATCCAGAAAGAAACTTAGAGAAATGTGAAGAGAGGTTTGTTGGTGAGTGAAGTTCAACAGTTTTTGACTGTCAACTTTTAACTTTTTTCATTTTTTCATGTCTTTTTGTTTCTTTGGAAATTTCAAGAGATGAGTGTATAAAACAATGATGTGTATGTTGTTGTAAATATATGAGAGAAAATATAGTGTTTATAAAATTGAGAAATATTTGCTTTTCCAATGGATGTAGCCAATCTTTGACGAACCACAAAATTCTGTTGTTGTTGTTGTTTATCCCTTTTGTGTCTTGTTGATTATGATTTATTTGATATTAATTATCTGCACTTTAAACTCAACAAGGTTGTGGTACATGTAATAAAACTTTAGAATTGTATATTATAGAGATGTTCATTTTGATAAATTGTTAATATTTTTTCTAGATTATCTTTTATAAAATTGTAATAGAAAAACTATTTCTCTAATTTAAGTTATTTTAGATACATTAATTAGATCATAATAATGAATGAAGAAGTCAAGTGAAATTGTAAGAATCTTTTCATCTTAATGCTAGGTGATCCCACAATAGTGGTTTACACTTTTTGGCCAAACTGGACACTGAAATTATTTTTTAGAACTAAATCTTCACATTCGGGCCTATAGCAACTAAACCATGAATAATTTGAAGATGATGAAAACTAGAGTCTCGTCACATTTGTCTCTAGATTCTAAAAATATTTTTTTCAAAATTTTTGGAATTAGATTGCACTTCTTTTTCCATCTCTCACAAAAACTAGATTTTTTTCAAAAAATGACATTTTTAAAAAGTGATGCAAACCATATAACGCATAACTTTTTTTCCATGAAGGATAAAATTTTAATTCTTTCGAATTTAGATTTGTAACTCTGATATCTAGTGCTTCCACTTGGTTAGATAGTTTTTTATTGAATATTTTTTTTCTTTAATCAAGTTTCAAAGTCAAACCAATTACAATTCATACATAGCATGACCAGATAACATAAACTTATTTTGTATATATCGAAAATCATTTTATTTTTTGTTGGATCAAGGACTTCAATATCTGGTGTACTCATATTTTTCAATTTTTTTTTTATAATATGCTATTTTTTCCACATGTACGAACATAGACCTTGATTTTCAATGAAAAACCTATGTTTAATAAAACTTAAAAACAAATACATAATAAAACCAAAACATATTAAAATTATATTCATTTGGATAACTTGTTCTAAGGACTACTTGATTCAAGTTGGCTTTGTGAAGATTCCTCCATTTTCATCCTCAACCCGAGCTCTAAAGTGTCAAAATTCAAGTTTTTTTATTGTCTCAGAGAGGGGATGAGGAATAAAGGGGGTTCGCTCAAACCAGGGTTCATTCGAACCCCCCTCTTATAAGGGTTTTTGATGGCTTTTTTGGTGGGAAAGTATTAGGAGGGTTCGCCCGAACCTAGGTTCTACCGAACTCCTAATGGGTTCAGTTGAACCAATATCTTCGTACAAACCCCTAAAATCAATTTTTTTGCCATGCATTCATTTTCTGTGAGTTTTCCTTCCTCACTTCAATTGTAAACCACTATTGTGGCTTCACCAGGTGCTATTATTTGAGAATTTTTCTAATAATTCTCTTTCCCATAAATCTAAGTTTATCTTGTTTCAGTTCACTTTTGTTGTGTATAAGTGATCCTCATATTTGTAGACTTGAACCTAACACATATATCTAAACCTATTACTCATGAACCTAGTCTTGTAGCTAAAACATATTTACATATGTGTGCATTGTGAATTCGATAAGGAACATAGGTTGTTTAAAAAACCTTTCGATAATCTATTAAATTGTGACTGTTATGTTCTCCTTAGTCAGGGCCAAAAGATATTGGTTTTATGATCTTAAGGAAGAGATCAAAACCATCATGCAAGTGTGCAATGAACATGTTGGGATTTTTTCCTCAGTTTTCACCAAACCCATTTTGGTCAAGTCTCATCAGGATATTTAAGAGGTTCAATAACTTTTCTCGGCTGATGAAAAACTTCTCAAAACCCTATGAGGACTTGAAAAGGTTTTCATAACCTCATGAAAATCTACCAACTCAAGGTTTTATAAACAAAATTCACTTTATTGGTTTTGTGTTGGTTTTTATTTGAGTTTGATGAACCCTTTTGGCTTCCAACAAGGTTTCACAACCTAGTTTGGAGCTGATGTAAATTTGTAACTCAATCTAATCATGTCTGAAGTTTTGTCAATTCCCACCAGCAAGGTAACATTGAAGATTATTGAAGATTTAAAAGGGGTGGAAGAATGTTTTGAAGATTTAAAGAGCTTTTGAAACCATTGTGGACACTATTTTTGGTACCCACAAGGCTCTAACACTCCTAGGGTTTTTCACCTAAAAGGAGAGAGATGGGCCAAAATGTGTATTGTCCTCAATCAAAACTAATGCAAGTATGAATGATATATGCCTAAATGCAATAAAATGATAAAGGAAATGAATTATTAATGTAAAACCTAAGAAATGGAAGTTGTTTGAAAACACATTGTGATATGCAGAAATACCTAGAAAGATGAATAGAAATGAAATGAAAGCATAATAGAAAAGAAAAAAAAATTAAGAATGCACCTATAAATGTGTTGAAGACTAGATTGAAGACTGGAAATGTTGTTGATCCTAGAAATTTGGCCTACTCAAACACTTATGCCATTCTGGGTGACCTAGTCCTAGATACAAAAAATTGCACTAGAGCCTGTTTTAGCCAAATGGGTATCCAAATCTACTAAAAACTCTGAAAAAAATGTATAGTGGGACTAATTCACCGCTGTGGCTTAGTCCACTTTGGATTTTCTAGAAATCTAAAAGTGGAAACTAAAGCTCTTGATTTGCAGTTCTTGTTCCTCTAGGTGTCTAGTTCTAAAACTCTAATTTTTGGCACTATAACTGATTTCTTGTGGATATCTTGACTTAGCCAACAAGGAGATGAATTCAAAAACCTTTCAAACTATTCTTCAATCATCTTCAAGTCCTCAAATCTACAAACACACATGGAAAGAAAGAGAAATGTTGAATGTTAGGGAATTGGGGTTTGCCTTGGTCAAACCCCTTTTAGGTAATTAAGCCAAATGAAGAAATGAGAGGAAGAAAAAACATGAAAATGAAGGGATTAGAAACTTTTCATGATGATATATCTTGATTTTATGCAATAATGGATGAAGAATCTCCCCTTGAATTCCTTAGAAAGCTATCTTGATGACTTAGAATGTTAAAAACCTAGCTTGCTTGACTTGAGGTGGAAGATAAATGATGAATGAGTTATGAATTATGGTTTAGAAGCTTGTATTTATAGGAAATCCACCTAATTTTCTAATTAATTTGATGCCCAAGGCCGACATGAAAGAAAAATAAACTTAAAATTCAATTTTTCTCACCTGAACCTTGAAAATAGCCCAAATGGGACTAAGTCGCTAGGCTGGGCAACTTAGTCCCACGTGGATGGCATTAAGTCCCCCAGATGGGTGACTTGGTCACACATGGTCTCTTTTTCTAGCTAGATTGTTCAGGAATGAAGAAATTAGGCTTCTAGGTTGTTCTAGTGGGGTCTTTGATCAATTTAAGCCTTGGGATGCACAATATGGGGCCATAGGGGTCTATTAATGATGATGTAGAGGGTAGTTAGGGCTAGGGACACAAAGTTCAATGTGAAAGTGTGATTAAATACACTTTACATCATTAAAATGAGATCCACATAGCCTAGAAAGGCCCAACATCCAATGTGAATGTGTAAGACACATGACAACACTATATTATAATTAGTCTTAATTTACAAGCCTTCTAAATTAATATCAGAATGCCATTAAATTCATTTTACAATATTGAATTGGAGGAAAAATAGGTCCATTAGTCTATAAAAGTGTGAAAGTCATTCACAACACTTTACAACACCTTTACAAGACATTGATAAATGCATTTTATTTAGTTTCCAAGGGTCCAAGACCTAGTGTGGATGTGTAAAACACCTCACAACACTAAATAAAGGTCTCATTCAGTCCAATTTATCATTAATTATTCACATATCAAGCAAGATATGCATTTTTTTGTCGCATTTAGGCCCCACTTTAGTGAGAGGATGAACTTGTTGGGTATGTGTAGGATTATGATAGGACAAAAAGTGGCAATATGATGGTTATGTGGCTGATGACTATTTTTCACCCAAAATTGATGAAACAAAAAGAGTTTTTAAAGGAGATTCTCAACTTTCCACCGATATAAATTATGCTTTACTTTGAATTTAATTTAAGTAATTATTATTCATTTTGTATTCAAATTACAACTAAAGTCCTGATTGATAGGTTGATTGAAAAACATCTATAGCTTTGAAATGGTATCACATTTTTTGAATCCAAAACATGTCTCATTCTATGCTTTGCATACTATAGGATTAAAAAATAAAAATTGAATTTCATGAAGTTTTGACCAAGTTAAGGTAATTAGGACATCACAGTTTTTATATTTTTTAAAAGTTATAATAAAAATTCATAATTAATTATTTACTTGAAAAAATTACAAAAGATATGCATCACATCAAGTCATGAGTTCTCTACTTATATCTAAAATCTTATAAAAATAATATTATCATTTTATTGTGGTTAGGGTGGTCAGAACAGACACCTACTTCTTATTTTTCCTTGAAATTTAAGTACCCTTTGAAATTTCAAATTTTCACCAAATAGTTTTTTTTTAAACAAACCTAGTAGTTTAGAAACTACATTCAATTTGCTAAAGATTCTATTTTTACATATTTTTTAAATAATATAGATAAATTATTCAAATTTTACGTCAAGTTTTTTTTTAACTTTAATTTTTCTAAATTTTTTGCCACTTAAGGGCTTGTTTTTTCCATGATGATCCTGCACATACCCTACTTCAAACTCACTAAAGTAGACATTCAAGAGGTTCCAATCATACCAATGCGGATGACAAAGAATGACAAAGATCAAGGCATCGGTCAAGCCCTTAGGATCCATGATCCTAAGTCAAACTAACATAAGCATGAAAGGACACATGCAAGGTGTATAATATGCAACAAGACAAGATATATGATCATACAATGGAAAGAACTAGAAGGAAGAGAAGTAAAAAGGTGGATCAAGCTTTGACCATTTGTCCAACATGTTGTGGATCAAATCTAGGTTATTTTTCCAAAAACACATACTCACTTTGAGGCGAAAAATCTCTTGGCTATAAAAGCGGATAGAAAGCCCTAGATAGTGCAGCTTATGCACTCATGGTTGGTATGCACTCACACACAAGTAGTTATGGAAATTCATGCTTCAGGAATGGACTGCAACAAGCCATACCAAAGTTATTCCTCCTGATAACTTTAATAAGACCCCACACAAAAGTGATCTTCGATCTCCATGAGGTAAGCAAAACTTCATATGCTTGACACTCATAGACATTGTAAATGGTGTAAGGAATGTTCAAAGAGATTTTGCTTAGTTTGTGCAAGGTTTCATCTTAGGGAACATTGTGCCTAATGTTTCCAAGAGAGGATGTGTCAAAGAAGTATCATTCTCTTGGAGGGAATCAAGCCCAATGACATCACCAAGAAAAGGATGCATCTCAAGAAGAAAGAAACCACTCAATGAAACATGATGAGTGTCGATGTATGCCCCACTTTAAGGCGGTTGCTAGCACCATTACTATGAGCAATTGCTTTAAAGTAGAAGAAGATATGAGAGCTTATTTGGAAAGCCCTATTCCAAGTCATAAGTTTTCTAATAATAAGAAACTTTGTCATGAAAAGGTGATGCGTCACATATTGAGCCAACTTTGCATGTCATCCATTGTTGGAAATACAAGGGTTGACAAGCCGAGAGAGTGAATCATTTGTCACAAAAAATCAAAACTTATTCAACTTATTAACCTTATTCTACGTCGATTATTAACAATGAAAACATAAATCATCAACACATCAAAACACATAACAACACCAAGATTTGATGCATTGGAAACCCTATTAGGGGAGAAAAATACCATAGTGGAGGTTAGTCCACAAGATTATACCCTATTAAAAGTATAATGAAAATTAAATATGGGGAATGCACATGCATTTAGGCACATTTCCTAGAGCTCACTGCTCAATTGAAAAGGAAGACACTATCTTACAAAGAGATTCATATTAAAGCCATCTGAATTTTGAACTCAGAAAATAGCATCTGCTAATGCCTAATTACAGTTCCAATTAAGCACATGAACACTTCTTCACTATTCTTCACTCTTCTTCACTCTTCTTCACACTTCATAATTCTTCACACTATGCTCTGCAGCACAGATTATTTAGAACATTACTCCCATACACCGCAGGAAGAACACCTTTTTCGCATTTAAATTCAAATGAAGCAATCGTCTTATATATCCACAAGAAATGAAATTTCATTGCTACAAATTGCGATCTAAAATAAATAATAAAATGAATATAAATTGTTAGCACAAATCATTAAAGATTATCAATGTGAATCAACCAAAGTCAGCCACAAATTAGTGAGGACCCAAAACAATATCTCCAACATGAAAACACTTCAATTAATTACTCCTCAAAAATCCACAACCGCAGCTACAAACATATGTTGGCCAAGAACAAGAGAAAAACATGAGACACACAGAAAATAAGCCAACCACGATTACAACTTAATCAATGTAGATGTGCACCAAGATGAAGTACGATCCAAACATACATCCACAGCCATCACAGTCACAGAAGTACAACAACTAAACTAACTGAAATAACATCATCTTCAATTAGAAACACCAACTGAAGAAACAAAAAAATTGTCTGAATGGAAATCTCCATAACTCGATCAAATCTTCATGTGGATCTAAGAACTCGACATGGATAAAATAGATACACTTAGAAATAAACCCTTTTGTCCACAACCTCTGATCAACAATGCATATAAATAACCACCATGCTAAACTTCACTTCACACTGACAACCTGGAACTCATTTATTATAATTTCTCCGTATCCTCAGCATATACAACTTCAAATACATTTATATAATAGTATTGACATCAATGACAACCACACATCATCAACACAACCACAACATCCAACAATCTCCCCTTTTTGGCATTGTTGGCAAAACATGATGTGAAAAACACCATCAACACAACTAACTCCTACTTAGGTTTTGAGTCATCTTCACCTCAACACTTTCACATAATATTTCTCCCCATAAGGCACTTCTCCTCAAATAATCACCAATTTTTCACATGAATCTTCTGCCCCTTTGACATCAATGAAAAATTTCTCTAATATCTGAGCCACATATCTAAATTTATGAACATCTGACTACTCCCCTTGAGTACCAATCACCACAATATCAATCCAAGACAAGATATGACTGTGAAATTCACAGAATGATGCAATGCAATGCATCCTTAGTTCTAATTAGGAGGGGTAATCACCCCTAACTTCCCTCTGAGATACTCAAAAGTATCCTTAGGCAACGACTTGGTAAAGATGTCTACAATTTGCTTCTTAGTAGGTACATACTACAATTTGACTTCCTTTTCACTTACCTTCTCCCTCAAAAAGTGAAACTTGATAGATATATGCTTTTTTTTTTAATGTAGTACTAGATTCTTGGAAATGTTAATAGCACTTGAGTTATCAAAAAATATAGCAATAGGCTCATCATATATAATTATGATATCCTTCAACACCTGTTTCATCCAAAGGACTTGAGTACAATTATTAGCAACAACAATGTATTTAGCCTCTATAGTAGACAAGGAAATGGTATTTTGTTTCTTGCTTAACCATGAAATTAGCTTCTTACCAAATAAAAATGCTCCAACACTAGTACTTTTTTTGTCAGTCACATCACTTGCCCAGTTAGCATTAGTAAAGGCACTCAAAGTAAAATCATCATCTTTAGGATACCATAGGCCAAGATCAATAGTTCCTTTCAAGTATATAAAAATTCTCTTCACATCAGTCCATGAGATTCTTTTGGATTAGCTTGAAATATTGTAACAATACATATAAAATTCATGATATCATGCCTAGTTTGAGTTAAGTACAACAATCCACCAATCATTGATCTGTATCTTGTATAATTTTCTTTCAAAGAATCATCTTCTATTGTCAACTTGCATCTAGTCACTGTGGGTGTACCAACTGGCTTTGAATCTTCTATACTAAACTTCTTCAGCAATTCCTTCACATACCTGGATTGATATATAAAAATACCTTTATTTAACTGAGTAATTTGCAATCCCAAAAATAATTTCATCTCACCAATCATAGAAATCTCAAATTCATTCTGCATCTCATTAACAAACTTCATACACAAAGCATCATCTCCTCCAAAAATAATATCACCAACAAAGACTTCAACAATCAAACCTTTATCATCATTCTTGAAATATAGATTACTATCAACAATACCTTTGTTAAATCCAGGCTTCAACAAATACTTGTCCAATATTGCATACCATGCTCTAGGGGCTTGCTTGAGTCCATAAAATTCTTTCCTCAACCTACACACCATATCTTCTTTATCAATCAACTAGAATCCATCAGGTTGCTCAACATACACTTCTTCTTCCAATTCACCATTTAGAAAAGCTAATTTTACATCCATCTGATAAAATTCGTAGTTCTCATGAGCACCATAGGAAAGAAATAATCTTACAACTTCAATTCTAGCAATAGGGTCAAAGGTCTCTTCAAAATCAATTTCTTCCATTTGTGAATATCCCTTACATACTAGTCTTGCTTTGTTTCTAACCACTTCACCTTGCTCATTCAGTTTGTTTCTAAAGATCCATTTGGTTCAAATGACATTCTTATCATTAGGTCCGGGAACAAGAATCCATGTATCATTATTTTCAAATTTTTTTAACTCTTCTTTCATTTCTTCAATCTAATGCTCATCTTTACATGCTTCATTCACACTAGTAGGCTCAATTCATTGAAATCAAGCAATACTCTTGTGCAATCTTTCTCCTAGTGTGGACACCTTTGTTATTATAACCTATAATCTGATCTTCTGAATGATTCAATCTTACATACCTCATAGTCTTCATAGGTTTTTCTTCAACTTTAGGCTCTTATGATCTTTCTTCTGCTCTTTCACCAGTTTATCCTTCTTCATTTTCTTGATTTATCGGATTGATTTGCACTTGATTTGTAGTCTGAATTTTCTTTCCTTTGTATATGCTATCATCCCTATCATCAAAGTCATATCCATAGGTTCTAGATAGTGTACCAAAGTCTTCATCAACCTTAACATTTGCACTTTCAACCATTTTCTTCAATCTTTTATTGTAACATCGGTAAGCCTTACTTTTAATAGCATAACCTAGAAAGATACCTTCATCACTCCTAGCATCAAACTTTCATATGTCTTCATCTCTCTTAATATAACATCTGCTTCCAAATATCTTGAAGCATTTAATAGTAGGATTTTGACCAGTCCATAGCTCAAAAGGGGTCTTACCAGTATCACCTTTGATTTGTACTTGGTTGAGTGTGTACACAACAATACACATGGCTTCTTTCCAATAGATATGTGGAACATTTCCTTCCAGCATCATAGTTCTAGCAACATCTTTAATTGTCTTTTTCTTCCTTTCCACAACTCCATTTTTTTGAGGGGTCCATAGTGAAGATAATTGTCACTTTATTCCATGTTCTTCACAAAAAGTATTAAATTCATCGAAAGTGAATTCACCACCTCTATCTAATCTTAGAAATTTAATCTTCAAACCTGTCTCTATCTCAACCATAGCTTTAAAGATCTTGAACTTTTCCAATGCTTCAAATTTCTCCCTTAAGAAACTAACCCATACCATTCTAGAATAATCATCAATGATTAACATGAAATACCTATAACCTTGTAAACTTTTTACCTTAATGAGACCACACAGATCAATATGCACAAGCTCTAACAATTCATTTGAACAATACATTTTACTCTGAAATGAAATCCTAGTTTTCTTTCCCAATTGACATTCTTTGCATATTGCATTGGTAGGTTTCACCAATTTAGGTATATCTCTCGCAACCTTAGAGGAACTTATCTTAACAATATTATCAAAGTTAACATGACACAGCCTCCTATGCTATAAAAAACTTTCATCAACTTGAGCAATCAAACAACTTTTACTAGTAGCACTCAAGTGAAAGATATTACCTTTTTTTCTGTACCTGATGCAATTTCATTTCTGGAACTCAATATTTTGCACTTTCCATACTTGAATTGAAGATTATATCCCTTTTAAGGACTACCACTGCTCATAATGATCTGTAGCTCCACGATTTGCATGTATGTATTCAGTCTACGTAGCAAATAGAGAGGATCCAAACTTATGGCAGGTGAGCATCTAGGGAGTATGAGGAGGCTATGTAGACTTGAGGGAACAATAGATGAAGTTGCCTGTACTTGGAGTTGGTTCCAGGCCAGGCAATAACAATACACAGCAAAAAAATGAGGCTATAAACTGCCAATAAGAGGATTTGATGTCCTTGTTAATGGCTCAACCAAGAGCTCTCTAATTTCCTTGCAGTTGCCACCTTTTCTTTACAATAATGAATGGTACCTCATTTCTATAATGTTAATGCATTCTCTCTAGTAATATTGGGTAATGGCAATAAATGCTCAACCTTATCCAATAAGAAAATTGCCAATTCTAATGGAGTGGTGGGTCTAGGCCGATTAGTTAAAACATACTGTTGTAGGAAAGAAGTCACGAGATTTATTCTCCCCATCATCTCTGTGATATCGAAGGGCATGTCGTGCTAGCATCACCGGTCACGTGAATTTGTTTTACCATGTGCACTGTAATTTATAGTGGGGTGACTACCTGATTCCAATTCCTATAGTCTATAAAAAAATAATAATAAATAAAAAAAATATCAATTCTAATGATGCCAAACAGAACATGCCTTTTGGCATGGATTGGCCTACTTTTCTTCCTTGTGCTATTTATTGAGCATTGCATAATATGAGCTCTCAAAAAAAAAAACACGTAGATTGAGATCCAAGATTATGTCCAAACATAGATCATTTTTACATGCAAATCAAATTACATGGAATTCTAGACTAGTCTAGATGCAAGATTTTGGGAAGGGTTTTAATTGTATGACTCTAATACCATGTTGTGATTTCCAAGGTCATAAAGGAAAAAGTAGAGATACTTCCACAAAATAGTTACACAATAAGCCTAATTGATATTATCAAGAGAATGATACAAGATTTGAGTTAAGTATATAATGCATCTTTTCTTATATAAGCAAGGTGATAAGGGTAGCCAAGTTGAACACAATGATTGACAAACCTTTCAATGATGAAACACTTGTTAAATCACATAACCAGTGTTGTAGTGATTGGCAAGTGATCATGCAAATGGTGTCTCACAAAGTGAGGACACTTGTGTCAACCACATGAGGTGAGACAAAACTATAGAAGTCCCTAAGCAAGACTTAGGAAATGTGAATAGGACTCTCCTAGTTAGGTTAATAGTTAACTAATTTTGTAAATTCACTATTTACACCAATATTTAGGTCTTTAATTCTCATTTATTTATTTATTTTGTTCAATGGGGTTTCCATCCTCCTCATGTCCTTCTTCTAGCCCTTTTCCATGAGGATTGTGTTCTATATATCTAATAAGCTACACTTTTGGAGTATTTTTCACTTTATTTTGTATTCCTTCATGATCTTGGAATTGATAAAATACCTCAAGAGCATCCTCACCTCAAATGTGATAAATTATCCCCCATTCTTCCAACAATGGATTATCCTCACAACTATTCTCCACTTAACCAAACTTCTTACTATCCACCCAAACCTAAACTTGGATCCCATACCCCTCATGTTGACCCTCCTAAGCATATCTTACCCATTCTCCTAGAATCCTAGTTTATAACCCTTCCACCCATCAAATTCAAACATCCTCTTAAGTATGATCCCTCATCTCTTCTTTCATTTTCATACCATAGGATGTTTGGCCACTCTACCAATTGTTGTCACACTCTAAAAAATATAAAATTCAAGATCTTATTTATTATCATGCTATCCCTCTCTTTTGTGATATAGGTCTCTCTCATCTTATATTGATTACACTACTACATTAGTTGGTGAGGTTGAAAAAACTACCAGATCTATAATGTCTCTCCTATACTATTTATGTCCTCTATTATTATCCTAGTTGATACACTTCTACCTTATGATGAGAGGTTATTTCAATCTATTTTGATGTACCTCCTATAAACCCTATATATTTTTCATCTTAAAAATCTACTTGTGGATAGTTCTTCTTTATTCTCCTCATGAGTCCAGCTTGGTTGAGTAATCAAATCACTTAAACTTCATCATTTATTGATTCAACTATATCTCTCTTATGTTATTTTTATTATTGATTGCATAGCTTTATTTCTTTGATTATTTCCTTACCACACATCGGGTACTATATTTTTAGGTTCAAAAATTTTCTATGTTTTCTTGGAGTATCAACATAACATCTTCATCTTTGTTGTCTCACATTTTTCTCCTTAGGAACTGCAAAATATTCACATATTATGCATGGCTTAAATGTTGAAGGAATTTTCCAATCACGTAATGCGAATAAAATTATTTGCATTCATATGTCTAAATATTAAATTCATTGTGCTTTTCCTATTAAAGTATCAAGCCCTACTCACTCAAAATTATCTTAACTTTCTTGTATGTGTGCATAAGGAACCTCCATCACAAAATATTTATCTTAGCTAGTAGGATACTAAATCCATCTATCAACTTTGCATCAATATCTTCACCTATCTTGACAATTTTCACCTACTTAGAACATGTCTTTTTTGCATTCATTAATGTATTAGTGATGTGGTATTTCTATTAAATTTATTTAATTAGTCATAAAATATTGCCAACCATTGATTACTATCTAATAGCTAGAAATTATTAAAATATCTTATTGGCACATAAGACAGGTACTTTTTTAATTGAATTAACATTCTACACATTACTTGAGTGTTAGTCACACCAACTTCTTAAAGTGGTGATGCCACTAAATAATTATTACCATAACAATTCCAACTACTTAACTCACTTATGAAGGCCAAGAGTCATGTTTGATCTATTATATAATCATCTAATTTCAAGAAGAATGAGTTCATTTTTTAATATTTTTAGGGGTTTAGGTTGGAGTTTAAACAAAATTTCTTAATAGATAACCATAGAGTGCGTTTATAAGTTTCAATTTTTGCTAGATTGTAACATAGAGTCTCTCCTTCTATTAGGTATTTCTCATTAGGTTGTGTGCCTACTATTTTGGGTTTAATATTTGGAGTGGCTCGTAGTTTTATAATTCTTCTATAAGGAAATGTGTTTTATATATTTATAAATATAGACACATAAAATACAACCTTACCCAACCACACCTAATTTTAGCCTATCCTCAACCATTAATTAAAAAATCGTCTAATATTTATTTAATTATTTTCATGATTTCCCACCTGCATCCATATCCCTTAATTAAATAAATATTTATCAATTATTTAATTAATATATTTTTTCATAATCCTTTAATTAAATAAATATTTGTCAATTATTTAATTAATATCCTTTCCATAGTCCTTTAATTAAATAAATCCCTTCACATGATCTCATTAATTAAATAAATACTTTATTTATTTAATTAATTTTCCCTTATCCTCAATCCTCCAAGTAAATTAACTAATTGATTCCTAATTAATTAATTAGTTTAGGATAATTAATATTTATTATGTATCTCCATCATTTAATATCCATTATCCTTGTGCAATTAATCCTAGCCCTCCATCTCATTCACATGGATCACAATCTCTAACTAACTCGTTACCTAGATTCATTGAACCTAGACACATAGCAAAAAAGTCAAATTATCTTGTAATCTTATCCACTCATCACATTTAACGTCTTAATCCTGGCCATTTTTATAAGGATTTTGTCCTTATCCCTACCCTAAACCTAGATCCTATTTATCATTTGACACTTTTCATATGATTTCATCCTTGATCCAAAACCTAATCCTCCTTCAATATTAGTCATCCATTATCAATCATTTCTAGCCATGGACTTTTCCTCTTCAGGAATCTATATATAGAGGCTCTCCTCCTTCATTTTCACCCATGGAATCTAATAATACTTGAGCTATCATATTTACATGTTGTTGCTTTGAGCTTCCATCTTGCAATCATTATCAATCATATCAAGGCTATGATACACAATTGAGAAATCTACATATCAACATAAAATGGAGTAAGGTGTCATTCCATTTCCGCTCATCAATGAGAGAAGTCAAGATTCTAGGTGAAGGTATTATGCTTTTGTATTTCTTTTATCTTCCTTTATTTTACTTCAATCTTTTCTAACCTCTTCAATAAATACCCATATTTATTCCTATTGCTTGTATTGTGTAGTCTATACATCCATCACTTGGTTAGTCTTTTGACTTGTGTAGAATTCTAAATCACAAACCCACACACAATATCATTGGATCAATTTTATTTTCCTTGATCAAAACCTAATTTCACCTTTCCCAAGTTGACCACATTTGGAGACCTAATCATTGCCCATTGATATACACACATTTTTTTAAACTAACACTTAGTAATGTATATTTAAAGCAAGCTCCTAGTATGATTTTTATCATCCACAAGCATCAATCTCATGGCAATCATTTTAACAATACCATTAAAGGAGTACCACAATATTCCATATCAAAATATAATTGCATTGTTATAAGCATCATGCATCTTTTATTTCAATATCCAAGTTCTTTTCATTAAAGATGGTCAAGAATAACATGGGGCTCAACTTAGGGAAAAGGAAGTGGCAAGCTTCAAACGGCATACGGAAAATTCATCTGTAGCAATTGACTGACGGAAAATTCACTGCCAACAATTCACCATCATGGAAAATTCACTTACTGAAAATTCACTACCAAGCAAAATTCACTGCGAGCAATTCACCACAACAAAAAATTAATTGCATGAATATTTTTAATAAAATAATTTTTTTTTGAAATATATATTAAAAAATATTAATGCCTACGGTGAATTGTTAGCGGTGAATTTTACTTGGCAGTGAATTTTCCATGACGGTGATTGTTGGTGGTGAATTTTCTGTCGGTGAATTGTTGGCGGTGAATTTTCCTAAAGCCACTTCAAACCTAGCATAGCAAGCCATAATAGATGTTCATTCACACCACCTTGATTTCAAGTAAGCATTATGAAATAGGTGCACCAATTTAAGACTAGGTGAAAATAATGGACATGATCATAGAATTTTCATAGAATCATCAATCTAGAGGCAAAACTATTCTAGTGGTTTCATTCTTCTTAATAAGATTAACAACACATCTATTTTGAAAAGGACATGTCAAAATCAACACTAAAAATATAATTTTAAAACCACATAATAAAAATATAAACACATCAATATTCTACTTCCATTAAGGAAAAAGCTCTTAAAACTTTATTCTTAAAATGAAGATTCTGTTACTTTATTTCTGATTGAATTCTTAATATATCTCTAAATTTTAATTTATTTCATAATTATTTATAAACTTCTAAATCCGACATTGACTAAAACAATATAAGAACCCGTGGAAAGATGAGAATTTTTTTTATTGGCAAGAAGCTTGACTTTCCTGTGGTACGTTTGTGAATGGCATTTCTATTCCGAGACCCGGACAAATCTGATAAGTTTGTGGGCGGTGATGAAGATGGGGGCCGGTGGACTCTTGACTTGGGCACCCTACATCTGGGGGGCCATTGTAGGATGGCTACACCCGGCAAGGGACCTACTTATTTCGTCTAAACTAAAGTTGGGTTGCAACTTGCCGGTTTCCTTGGAAACATTCAGAAGCAGAACCAGGTCAGTTTTCCCCTGATAAGTTGTTGCAACTAATTCAAATGTGAAGAGAGGTTTGTTGGTGAGTGAGAAGTTCAACAGTTCTTGATTGTCAACTCAACTTTTTCCTCTTTTTCATGTCTTTTGTTTTTCTTGGAAACTTCAAAGAGATGAGTGTATAAAACAATGATGTGTATGCTGCTGTAAATATATGAGAAAACAGAGTGTTAATAAAATTGAGAAATCTTTGCTTTTTCCGATGGATGCTTAGCCAATCTTTGGCGAACCATAATTCTGGTACGTTGTTGTTGTTTATCTCTTTTGTGTCTTGCTGATTATGATTTATTTGATATTAATTATCTGCACTTTAAACTCAACAAGGTTGTGGTGCATGTAATAAAATTTTAAAATTGTATATTGCAGAGATGTTCATTTTGATAAATTGTTAATACTTTTTCTAGATTAATTTTTATAAAATTGTAATAGAAAAACTATTTCTCTAATTTAAGTTATTTTAGATACAATAATTAGATCATAATAATAAACGAAGAAATCAAGTAAGTTAAATTGTAATTTTTAGTTTTGAATTTGTTGAAGATTCGGTTGTTGGGGAGTTAAGAATATTTTCATCTTAATGCTATTATTTTAGAATTTGTCTAATAATTCTCTTGCCCATAAATCTAAGTTTATCTTGTTTGGGTTCACTTTTGTTGTCTATAAGTAATCCTCATATTTGTAGACTTGAACTGAACACATATATCTAAACCTATTACTCATGAACCTAGTCTAGTAGCTAAAACATGTTTACATATGTGTGCATTGTGAATTCGATAAGGAACATAAGTTGTTTAGAAAACCTTTCAAGAATCTATTAAATTTTGAGTGTTATGTTCTCCTTAGGGCCATAAGATATTGGTTTTATGATCTTAAGGAAGAGATCAAAACCATCATGCAAGTGTGCAATGAACATGTTGGGATTGTTGCCACAATTTTCACCAAACCCATTTTGGTCAAGTCTCATTAGGATATTTAAGAGGCTCAATAACTTTTTTCGGATAATGAAAAACTTCTCAAAACTTTATGAGGACTTGACAAGGTTTTCATAACCTCATGAAAATCTGCCAACTCAAGGTTTTATAAACAAAATTTACTTTATTGGTTGTGTGTTGGCTTTTATTTGAGTTTGAAAAACCCATTTGGCTTTCAACAAGGTTTTCACAACCTAGTTTGGAGTTGATGTAAATTTGTCACTCAATCTAATCATGTCTGAAGTTTTGTCAATTCCCGCTGGGAAGGTAACATTGAAGATTCTTGAAGAATTGAAATGGGTGGAAGAGTGTTTTGAATATTTTAAGAGATTTTAAAACCATTTTTAGGACTCATCAAGGTTTTCACAACCTTATAAAAGATGATAATTTCATTCTGGAAATTATTCCATTCCTTAATCATTTTTTTGGTGGAGGATTATTTTCAAAAGTCAATTTTTGGAATATTTAAGTGGTTTTCAAACCATTGTTAGAACCTGACAAGGTTCTCAAAACCACTCAAATCTCTAATGAAGCTCCCAAGCCCTTACTCATTTGAAATTCAAAACTTTTCAAGGGTGGGTGTGAAGAGAAAGCTCACATGAGGCAATATTAAGGTATGTTATTAATGATCCCTCTTGATTTAAGAACATTAAATATAAATACACTTTAGCATTAACAAGGGTCATTTTGACAGGAAATTAGTGAAAAATTAATAGAACAAAGGGAGGAGAATTCGCAGAACAAGCTCAAAGAAATCACAACCATACATATTGAAGCTAAATTGAAGGTACATTTCTATATCACTTTGTAGTCCATTACTAGAGATCAAAAGGAAACAATTGTTTGAGTCTCAAGATACATCAACATAATATAAGATATAAGGGAAATCTAAATTCTTCAAACTCGTATTTCCTCTAATAATCTTCAGTCCATGGTCAAAATAAAGCTTAAATATCTAGGTTATGAACATATGTCTAGTTTATTCAGTACTCTCTTAGAGATTGGAAACAAAAGAATAGGGCATGCTAATTTAAAGGATTTTTAGGAAAGGATATAAAAAAAGGATAGGTCTCCAATCACACAAAAGTTAATTGAAAGTGGGTTATTAAAAGTAGCTTCTTTCCTTGTAGTGGTGCAATGTTTAGACCTAGTCCTGAAATGCATAAATCACTATGATACTCAAACCCAAGAAGTGAGTGTTGATGAGTGTTTTAGCACTGCACAACATAGATAAAACACAAGTGTTCTATCTCTCTTGAAAGGTCACTTCTATAGAAAATATTCAGAAAATAACCCCAAGGTCTCTAAGGTTAGGCCTTGACAATGTAGAAAACAACTCAGTTGTGATGTGATTTGTTGGTAACACAAAGGGAATCTATGATTTACAAGGCTAGAAATTATAGATATGTAACAAGGATTTCAAAAGTCTGAGGACTAGTGAAACTTTGATTGTAATTCTAGAATAGTAATCTAAAAACAATTTTTAATCATTAGATGTAACAATGTGGTGATGTTAGAATCCTAAAACTAACACATATTTCCAAAGAAATAGTAAAATATATAAGGGATTAGAGAATATTTCTAATTTTGAAAACAAAGGACATCAGTAACAATGGCAAGTGTTAAGATAGCAAAATTCCCATAACCAAGCTCTGCTTAACCTTGAAGAAAGTTCTATAGTATCATAGAACCAATGCAATCTCCCAAGGTTGTCTTCAGATTTTCAAACTGTGACATTAACACATGAAGCATGAGTATACATAGTTGAACTTGAGTGCATTAAAAGAGTAAGCTTAGAATAAATTTACACAACAATTTACCATCAGCATACCACTAAAAGTATGATTCGGAAGTGCAACAAATATGTCAACACTTTGTTACCATTAAAATTGAACGTAAACATAAACTAATAAAGTTGAAAACTAAACTATAAACTAAATTGAAAGATGGAATCATGCATACATTAAGAGCATACAATGAATTCACCACACATCAATGCCTTCCTTTATATTGCTTCAAAATTCCTTCTTACAATAATTCATCTCTCTTCTCAAATGAGAGGAAACTGTTATTTATAGTTTTTACATCATGAATCAATGGATAGGATTAGATTATATCCAAGGGCTCAAATTTACTAGCATTTAGGGTTTCATCATATTAAATACAATTGCAATATTCCTCTATATAAAATTGGTTCACATGTGAACCTAGGAGGATGTGAAATATTTCTATTCTATTTTATATTAAAGAAATATTAAATAAAACTATAGCATGCACTTTGATGTAACTAATTTTGTCTAGTTGAAACTACATATATTTTTCTTCTATCACTGTATTTCTAGCTTCTTTCTATTTTGCAGCATATCTAATAAAATTTACCAAGGTTGAGGTGAGTTGATCATTAAATGGTAGCTCAACCTTGGCAATTCTGAAGATTATTTCCTTGTGTTCCATCATCAATTCCTTATGTAACCCACACATGAAGCCCTTCTTTGTACCATGTTTTCTACCTTAGTGAAGGCTATAGCAAAAAACTATAAAAAATCACCTTGCAAATTACTAGTAGCTCCACTCTCAGTTCTACTTCTCCAAGCCTGCTTGGTAGCTACAACATCCAATTTCACTATAGAAATTTTTGCAACTATATCAATAGTTCCAGAACTTTATTACATTCATCCAATAACCCAAGCCTCTAAATTCTGCAAGCCTTCCAATGCCTTGACTAGGACATCCCTCTGAAATTTAATTGCAAAGCTCCACATTTCTAGGTCTAACTGCTCAAGGTATTTCCACAAGGAATCCTACTAGCTTTGTGCATTTAAAGACTATATCTCCTTAACCATCCTCCCTCACAAATTTACAATTCACTTTCCCTCCACATACATACAACACTCCACCTTATTCCCCTCCACCTTAAATAATACCAATAATGATGCCATCATTAACACACTTTTGCAAAACATGTCAACTCTTCAACAAGAAATTGCCACCATAAATAAAAAAACAATGGCCAACCTTCACAATACATCAAATCAAATATGTTATCCCTAGAGATATTGAGAAAAAAATGCCACAACGTATAGAGGTTATTAGATTTGAGAAATATGGTGGGAAAGGAGATCCTCTTAGCCATGTTTCTACTTATACAACCCTATGTAGTGATTTCATCTTTGAAGATAAGCTCTTGGATAAACTATTTCCTAGGTCATTGAAGGATACTGCTTTAGATTGGTTTTTCCCTTTACTGAACAATTCAATAAACTCCTTCAATGAGCTTATTGATGCCTTTTACAACCACTTCCACATTCACATGGGCCCCAAGATGACCCTTGCTGATTTAATGGCATGCAAACAAAAGGATGATGAAAAGGTTACTAATTTCATAGCATGCTATCAAATTATTTATTCACAAATAAACATTAAGATTCCTGATGTCGACCTTCAACAAATGTTTATTGCCAATTTACAAAAAAAAATCCAAACCAAACTTGAGATGTTGAAATTACCATCATTTACATAGTTATGTACAACCCTTCATGGTTATCAAAATTTGGCTTATGGTCATGATGTGAAAAATTATCATAGTCATCCTGAAAATTCTAAATCTGCACCTCAAAATACTTACTAGCCTTTCAAGAAATAGTATATGGTATTTTTACAACTTAATTCCCCTCAACCAAATCAACAAGTTGATAAACAAGTGGCTACCATAAAGATGAAAAATCCTTTTTCCCTTGGGGATAGGAATATAAAATTTAGTCATTTACCTGACACCCTTCATAATATCATGTTGCATCTTGTGGAAAAGAATATGCTTTCCTTACCTCCTATCAAACCTCTTGATCCTAATAAACCATTACCCACAAACTAAAAACCAAATCCTTATTTCCATTATCACCAAAAAAATGGACATGATACAACATATTGTAAGCATCTTAAAAATCTTGTGTAAGACCTCATTGATTCTAATCATCTTGTAATTGGAGGTGTGAATGATCAAGGTAATAAGTTTGTAGCCCCTTCTAACCAAAATTTACAAATCTTTACAAATCCCATGTCAAAACACACTATTTCATTTTTCAAAGTTAGCGAAACAAAGAATGATGTGATGAATGTTGAAATGGATGATGAAAACATAAAAGATGAAAATATGGACAAAGCAGTTAAATTTGTGTCATTTATTGAAGCTAAACCTCATAAGGACTCAACCAAAATGCCCCTTGATTTTGATTTCTCACAAAATGACATAATCAAACATGCGCCCGATGGTCCTCTTTACATAGCTGGAAAAATCAATGACAAGCCTAGTAATGGGATACTAATTGATCCCATTTGTGTGGAGGATGTGATCACTAAAGAATTCCTATTTGGGCATGAACTCTATCAAGATACATATGAAAAACTGAAAGCATGGATCAAAATGCTTAATTTTTTTGCTTGTCCTGCGATGGGATGGATAAATCTACCTCTAAAAGTTAGATCGAAAACAATTTATGTCTCAGTCACCATCATCCCATCGCTAGACCAATTTCATGTGAACTTAGGCTATCCATGGATTCGCTCCATGAATTTCATCCCATCAGTTGTGCATAAATGTCAAAAGTTTCCCTTTGACAATGAGATCTTTATTGTGCATCATAGTGGCTTTAATCCTATGTCTTCTAGTGGGAACTTTTCATTGGATTTATTTTGTCCTAAGCCTCTTGAATCTATTAGACCTTGTGAGGACTAATTTTTCAAAGCATATAAAAATTATAAGGCAAAGCACATAGTAGAATTATCCCTTAGAAATATTCCTCAACCCATGATTAAGCCACCTATCCTTGAAAAACCAATGATTGAACCAAAAGCCCTTCCAAAGATCCAAGGAAAACCTATCCTCCTACCAGTTTCTATAAGAGACCACAAGACAACCAACAATCTTGTTGTGCCTCCTAAAATCAAACAAGTTTACAAAGCTAAAGAGAAAGTGGTTGAACAACCTTCTATGGTTCCTTCCATTCCTCCCCTAAGGGAAGAAAATAAACCTATGGCTAACAAACCAACTCCTACATAATCTCAAAATGACAATAGATTAAAAAAATGAAATGCTAGAGAGTGTAGGCGTAGACGTCATGCTATTGCTCATATGTTACAAACAAAAGAAGAAAAGAGCAACATAGAAAATTAGAATCTAAACTTACTTGAAGCAATTCATGATGATTCTATACCTTCACCACAATGCAAACAAGAACCTTCTAGAGACATTATCATTTGAACTCCTATTGTGATTAGTTTAGATGATGACATTGATATTGCAAAGATTGATGAAAAAGTGCATAATGAGTTGAATTCATTGAGCTTATATGAAAATTCTCCTAAAAAGAGTGTTGAACTTTCTACTTTCCCTAGTTTGGCACTTGTCATTTTCCCTTTGGATAATTTTCCACCTTCCATATTTATTGATCGAGATTTGGATGTAGATGACCTACTAATATAGGTTGGCATGCATGTGCCTTACTAGTATTTTGCATTGTTTTATTTTTCATGTGATTGCATGTGCATAATGTGGTCCCCCGTGTTGTTTCATTTGATGTATCTCTCTCTCTTTTTGTGTAGTCCTCTATATATGCATCTACATTCTTTTATATGTCCTACACATTTTACCTTTTTCATTTGTCTTGTATTTTTCTTTTGGGGATGATGCAAGGCGTCAAGACATTTAAGTTGAGCAAGACAACTGAGAGATGGGGTTGATCAGTTGTAACACATTTTAACCTTTAAGAACTTATGGTAGAGATTAGATCAATTATCATTCACAAATCCTTTACTTTGCTACTATGATTAATCATTAAGTGCAAAAGCAGAAACTAAAAAATATCACACACAATAACACCAGATTTACGTGGAAAACCCAATAAGGGAAAAACCATGGTGAGGATTAGCTCACAATATAGAGAATATCAAAACTGAATACAAAGGGTCACTTTCAAAGAATGCTCATTTCCAAAATAGGACTTATTTTCCAAAATAGGACTCACTATCCAACAAGGGTTAACCACTCAGAGAGCTCACTGCCACAAAATTACAAAGAAGATAGAAGATATTTTTTATAGAGAGAAAACAATCTTAATGCAATGGAAATTTCCACCATAACTCACTCACACAATTACAGACATGCTTGAATGATAGAGTACACCTTCAACTCACTACTTTTGGAAACTCACAATTAGATTTCACACTAATATGCTCAAACTCGCATCTCATACACTATATCACCTCTATCTCACATCTATCTTGCTCTTGCATTCATCCACTTTCTACATCTCAACCTCTATTTATACCATCTTCAACTTTGGAACTCATTTGATGTTGGCCACATATCATTTGTATTTACAAATTCAAATTAGGTTGGCACCAAAATATTCTATGGTGGAATTAGAATGAGGGTGACCTAAACACAAACTCTTAATGAGGACCTAGATAAGTCCCAACATGCCTCAACATGCTTCCATGATCTTCGTAAGTAGTTTTTAACAAAAGGCCATCTAAACTAGTGTAAAACGCATAAATCAAATAAGCACACGCAGCCTTACCATGATACAATCTTTCCAAATAACAAAATTAACTTGAAAATGACCTCAAAAAATTATCCTGAGAACCATAAGTCATAAGACTTGAACAAGAAGAAATCTGAAGCAACAACATTTCTCCTTGACCTTAGCCAGATGCACAAAAAATCATGGTTCACAACTAGTGAACATAACTCACACTATACAATGATAAAGAAACCCAAAATATAGAAACTTCCAATTATCAGGAACAATACCTCAAATCCTTACTAGCATAGCAACACATTCTAGAGCAAAACCCAAAGCAAACACTGAATACCTGCAACCTTTCTTTATTACAACTTTCTCAATATCTTGACATACATAGTTAATAACCACCATTCATGACATCAATGACAACAACAACCAGTTGGAAACCAGTTAACTAGCTAACATCAATGACCAAACCTTCATACTTGCAACAATATCCCCCTTTGTCATTGATGGCAACACATGATGTGAAAAACCATCAAAGACCATACAACAGCTCTGAACCATAGCAACATACTTCTTAAACCAATCTTGAATCTCCAAAATCAATTCATCCTTGACCTTCAATGCAACAAATCTTGACACTAACTCAATATCATTTCCCCCCAAAATCAAATCATTCTTCATGTCTGCTCTCATAAGATCACCAAGTTTAGGAGTGGATGCAAGGTCCCTATCCTCCTCTTCTACTTTGATTAACTCCTTCCTACCTACCATCATCACATTAGCTCCCTTAGTTTTTCCTTTTTCCTCCTCTTTCAATGGTTTCAAAGTATAGGAGACCCCATCCTTTTCTATCTCATAAGTATTCCTCCTTCCATCATACATAGCATGCCTATCAAATTGTCAAGGCCTCCCTAATAACAAATGGCATGCATCCATGGGTAGTATGTCACACAATATTTTGTCTTTGTACCCTCCTATATTGAAATCCACCCAACTTTGTTCATTTACCAAAACATATTAAACCTCATTCAACCAAGATACTTTGTAAGGAGTAGCATGTGGTATCCTAGGCAACTAAATTTTATCAACCATCTCAATTGAAACCATATTATCTATACTTCCTAAATCAATTACAACTTTACAAAACTTACCCAAGAACTTACAATTTGTATTGAAGAGAGTATTCCTTTGTGTTGGATGCTTTTCTACTGATACCTTGATGAGATTTCTCCTTACCATGAGTGATTCACCAACTTCTACAGTAGCATGTTGTGATGGAGTGTTTAAACTCTCATTGTCATCTTCTTGCACCAATTTATTCCTTCTTTCTCCTCCATGTAAATTAGATGCCTGACCTTTATTACATTTCCATGCTTGATTTCCAAATTTGTTGCATTGGTAACACCTTCCTATGAATCCACTAGAAACTCTTCCTCGACCTCCAAATCTTCCTCTAAAGATTGATCTATCTCCTCTAAATCCACCTTTATAATCAACAACTTATTCTTGGACTTTTCTTGCATCTTCTTGGTTCTCATATGACTACCTTGGATTATAAATTGATCCTCTTCCTCTGGAATCACTGCCTCTACCCCTATTTGAATTATATTTCCTTCTCTTTAGCTTTTCTTCGGCCCTAATTGCCATTTGGTAGCATTCCTCAGCCTTCTTGGATTTTACAAAGTCAACTCATCTTGAATGTTAAATCTTAACCCACTAAGATATCTAGCCACCTTCTCCAAATCATCCTCCATGTGACTTGACCTTATACTTAGCTTATAAAACTCATCAATATAGGCTTTGACATCCATTTCTCTTTGTTTCAAACTTTGAAGTTTCTTGTACATTTGAATTGCATAATCAACCAGTAATAACTTACCTTTAAGCTTTGCCACCATTCTATCCCAAGAGACAATTTTTGACTTTCCTTTCTTCCTCCTTTTACTCTACTCATAATCCCGCCATAATAGGGCATGACCCTTCAAAAAAAAAAAATGCTATCTTGACCTTTTGTTCCTCAGGTACATCTTCACATTCAAAGTAATTATCAAGTGTTGAAATTGAATCTAAAAGATCTTCATCATTCAAATTCCTTCCATACATAAGTACATCCATTTTTACCTTGTGTTTATCTACCTTGACTGCTCTCGGTAGTTTGGCCATCCTCTACTCATCAAAATCCAATTCCTCTTCCTCTTCTTCTTCTTCATTCTCCTCTTCCCCTTCTTCTTCAGGGTTACTCACATCACCTAGAACCATACTTCCCCTCTAACTATTTTCAACAGCCTCAAGCCTTTCTACCACCATATATTGGATTTCCTTCAACTTTATAATCTCTTTTGCATTCTTCTCTTTCATCTCATTCATTTCCCTAGCCATAGGGTTACCCTTTGGAGGCATCTTGTTCTCTTTCTCACTTCACACTTCCCCTTTTATAGACCTACCTATGCTCTATTACCAATTTGATGTACAGAAAGGTGGATTGTATCAACTCAATCTCAATCAAACAACCTTTGCAATATAAGAGCCTTAACATAATAAACAAGGTGAATTTCTTCACAAACTACCCCTAGACCTTATAAGATAATAAACATGCCTTTTCTAACATAAATTGAAGGGAAAAACTCAAAACAACAACCTAAAAGCTATTTTGGACACCCTTATGGTATTTGAAACCACATAATTTTTTTAGATAGGGTTACTTTGGAACACAACCTTCAAAAATTGATTGCTACACTACAAATTAGACATAATTAGGCCTGATTAGATAGGTCACAACAAATATTTCAAAACCTAGGTCTCAAATATTCATGCCAATGGCTCAGAAATGTCAAATAAGGTCTACCCTAACATTTTCAAGCACTTCCAAGAATTTCCCAAGAGATTTTTACCAAACCCTAACTCCTATGCCAAAAACAAGAGGTTTTAAGGGCTAGGGCATCACCCAACTTGCACAAAATGCCATCCCCTACTGTTGCAACATTGTGAACATTAAAAATACCCTATTCCAATCCATTCCACCGAGTTTAAGGCCTATTCATTGATGGAATGGAGAGAAATCTATTATTTCCTATCAAGACACACCCTAGTGAGGGTTTCAAAGAGTTTTAAGAAAAATTGCTCTAACTTCCATCAAACCTGATGAAATCAAATGAAACAAATACTCCATTAATTCCAATCAAATTTTTTTCACTCTCATGTCGTACAGGGTTGTACAAGTCATTGTAGTAGAAAATTATACTTCTAAAATGCAAAAATCAGAGTCTTTGTTATTTAAATTTCAAATTTATGCCATAAACACTTTGTCCCATTGTTTACACATGATGTTAAAACATTACAAAGCTTTTCCAACCATTTTCCCACCAAAACTAAAGACTCAACCGTTCAACTTCCCCAAAACTGGAAAAATGCAAAGTTGATTTGACAACTTTTGCAACTTTTTGTAACATTTACAAACTAGACTCACCAACCCACCTAGTAACCTAAAATTGACTTAAAACACATGGCATGGTCTTAAATGACCTTATTACAAACAAAAACATGAATTAAACACAAAAAAGTGAACATTAGACTCCCTTTACATCATGAAGTTTAGGTGCGTTGCACCAATTTATCCTTTGACAATAAGAACAAAATACTCTTTTAATGACAACACATGACACTACCTAATCTACTTGAGAGGTAGCCACCAATCATCAGTCCAGAAGAAGGATAGGTCCATAGACCCAATGGACATATGCATCTCCATATGCATCTAGTTCAAGAAGGGGGGGAAATAATCCCTAACTTCTCCTAGAGATACTCAAAAGTATCTTTACGAAGAGCCTTAGTAAATATGTTAGCAATCCGATCATTCGTAGGTACATACTCAGGCTTTACTTCATTTTTCATAACCTTTTCTCTCAAAAATTCATACCTTATTGATATATGCTTTGTCCTTTAGTGCATCACTAGATACTTTGAAATGTTAATTGCACTTATATTATCGTAAAATATATAAATGAGATCATCATACATTACTTTGATATATTTCAATGTTTATTGCATCCACAAAACTTTTGTACAAAAAATTGTTGTAGCAATATACTCAACCTCTGCAGTGGATAAGGAAACTGAATCTTTCTTTTTACTCAACCATGACACTAATCTGCAACTAAAAAAGAATGCACCACCACTTGTACTTTTTCTATCATCAACACAACCCATCCAATCTATATTTTTACAAGCACTTAGTGTAAAACCAATATCCCTAGGATACCACAAGCCATAATCTAGTGTGTCATTCAAATATCTGAAAAACATTTGTTTCTCTAGGATCTTGAAATCTTGCCACAATAATAACTGCATGCATGATATCTAGTCTAGTAGTAGTTAAATACATCAATCCTCTAATCATAGATTTGTACTTACTCTGATCAGCCTTAGGTGAATCATCATCTTTACTCAATTTTTAGCTACTCACCATAGGAGTGCATATCGGTTTGGAACCATCCATCCCAAACTTTTTCAACATTTCTCCTACATACTTTGACTATGAAATAAAAATCACTTTCTCTGTTTGATTGATTTGTAGGCCAAGAAGGAAATTCATCTCATCAAACATAGACATTTCAAATTCTTTTTGCATCTCTTTAGCAAACATCTTACACATTTCTATATTTCCTCCAAAGATAATGTCATCAACATAAACAACCACTATCAAGATCTTGTCATTTTCAATTTTGAAATACATATTACTATCTATTGTACCTTGTTTGAAACCTTGTTGAATCAAATATCTGTCTAACCTTGCATACCAAGCTCTAGGAGATTTTTTCAATCTGTATAAGGCCTTCTTTAATTTGTAAACCATATCTGGATGATCTAACAACTAAAATCCTTTTGAATGTTCCATGTAGACTTCTTCTTCCAATTCACCATTCAAAAATGCAGACATTACATCCATCTAATAAACCTTAAAATATTTATGAGCAACAAATGCTAAAAACATTCTGATAGCTTCCATCCTTACCATTGGAGCAAACTTTTCTTGAAAATATATACCTTCTACTTGTGAATAACCTTTACATATAATTCTTGCTTTATTTCTAACCACTTCTCCATTCTCATTCAACTTGTTTCTAAATACCCATTTTGATCCAATTATGCTTTTATGTGTCGGGCTAGGGACTAATTCCCAGGTTTGATTCTTCTCAATTTGCATAATTTCCTCTTCCATAGCTTTCATCCAATTCTCATCATTACATGCTTCAATTACTGTCTTCAGTTCAACTTCAAAAAGTAAGCACAAATTCATTTCATCAACAACTCTACTTCTTTTCAATAGTCCTTTCCTCTTCTCTCCAATGATTTGAATTTCTGAATGATTTTTTTGCATATATTTAGGTGTCTTTGGGGACACCACTGGAGCTTCTTCTTCTTCATTCTTCTTCTCCTATTCTTCCACAACTTCTTTTATTCTTATGCAATCAGGTTCATCAGATACATATCCATCAACTTCAATTGAACTCTTCAATTCTTCTTCAACCTTGATATCTATTCTCTCTACAATATTTCTCAGTCTTTTTATTGAAACATTTATAAGCTTTGCTTCTAGTAGAGTATCCAAGGAAGATACCTTCATCACATCTAGCATCAAAGTTCCCTAAATTTTCTTCATCTTGTCTGATATAACATTTTCTTCTAAATACCTTGAGATACTTGATAGTAGGAATTCTTCCACACCATAGCTCATAGGGGGTTTTAGTACTATTATCTTTTGCTTGAACTTGATTGAACACATAAACAACAGTGTGAATAGCTTCTCTCCAATAAACCTTTGATAGACTTTATTTGTAATCATTGATCTAGCAGCTTCTTGAATTGTTCTATTCTTTCTTTAAAAAACTCCATTCCCCTGAGGAGTTATAGGAGTAGATAACTACCTTTTTATTCCACGAACTTCACAAAACATATTAAACTCATTGGAGGTGAATTAACCACCTCTTCCAAACCTAAATAATTTTATTTTCAATTTTTCTTCATTCTCTAGCATAGCCTTAAATGAATTGAATCTATCTAATATGAGCCTTGAATATATCTAATGCATCATATTTCTCTCTAAGGAAAGTAACCCATGTATATCTAGAGTAATCATCAATTAGAAGCATAACTTACCTATCGCCTTGTAGACTTCTCACTCTTGTAGGAACACAAAGATTTGTATGAATCAAATCAATATTCGATAGCAGATTGTTCCTTCAAACTAAAGTAGTTACTAGCTTGCTTTCCAAACTGAAAATTCTTGCAAACATAATTAACATGCTTTGTAATCCTTGGTAAATCTCTCACAACTTATGTTGCATTGATTCTTTCCATATTATCAAAATTCATGTGACACATTCTTTGGTGCAATAACCAACTGTCATTAATCTGAGTCATAAAGAAATCTCCATCAACACCCTTAGGTTGATAAATGTTTCCTTCAGAGTTCTTACCAACAATGACCACTATTTTGGATCCTTTCTTAACTTCACATCTCTCATCCTCATTTACAATATTATATCATTTACTACACATTTTTCCAACACTTAAAAGATTATGCGTTAAACCCTTAACATAGTAGACATCATCAATATTATGCTTTCCATCAAGACTTACTAAACCTATCCCACAAATCTTTGCACTAGTATCATCTCCAAACTTAACTAAGCCTCCATCATATTTTTCAAGTTTAACAAACTTACTCTTATCACCAGTCATGTGATGTGAATAGCCACTATCGAAAACCAAGTAGTTCTTTTCTTGTTTAGCATGAAGGGTAGAGATTACATTATCTTCAACTTTCTCTGGAGGTATTTCTTTCATCTGTCTTTCAGTATTATAAAAAGTAGTTTCACATTTTATAGCCAAGAAAAAGCATTCATTATCATCAAAATCTCCATAATCAGACTCTTCATAAAAAATACCGACATCTTCATTTATATAATATTCTCTCTTAATCACCTTCCCTATGTTTTCTTTGCTTAATCTATGTTTATTCTTCTTAGCTCTTTCTAGACATCTAGAAGCATAGTGACCAATTCCTCTACAACTAAAGCATTTAAAAGGTAACTTACCTTCATACTTACTAGAGCCCTTTTTCATTCTTCTTACAAAGTTTTCTACATCATCAAAGTTCTCTTCATCTAGATCTTTAGCTCTTGTATCCCTAAAATAATATTATGTCTTCAATCCATTTCTCAAGATAGGATTTCTCATTTCATAAAATGTTAGAGTACCCAATAACTTATCTTTAGTACATGTCTTATAATTTATATATTCCTCAATAGAAAATACCTTTTCACTATACACATCAAGGAGAGTTCTAAGAATCATCTTCACAATCTTGGATTCATCCACTATAGAACCAAGTCCTCGCA